>VZTF01006247.1:107994-180936 GCA_013397755.1 Cnemophilus loriae | reverse complement strand
AAAAAAAAAAAAAAGGCAGTATACCTGCCTGTAGTTGTGCATGACAATAAATGGAGTGATCCTTTCATCTTTGGGTTTGCAGAACAACTTCTCTGACTTCTTCTGCTGGGTGGAAATAATTTGTGGGAGGAAAATATAGGAACTAACTTTTTACTTGTGTACTTTATGTATGAAATATTTTATGTATTTGAATATAGATATGCTTTATGTATTTGAATATAGATATTGAGCGAGATGTATGCTTTTTCAGACATGCTTATAGCAAAAAAGGAAATAAAGCCAATTAAAGAGAGTGCATTCTGGAGCGAGGAGCGCTGTGGCCATGTTCTCTGGTGCTCTGAGCTCTCCCCAACTGCTGATTCTTTAGTCTGAATGCGAAGAACCAAAACTTAGATTTTCAAGTGTCGTTTAATTTGGAGTGTGTTAACATCTAATTGCCTGAATGGATAGGCAAGTCGGTGTTGTCCCAAAGATGGGTAACGGGAAGGGATGGGAAGAAGGAAAAACCGGTGCCTTCTGGACTCAGTCTATGTTATAATATTCAAATAAGGCCAGTAGGGTTATTGTCATTTGCCTTTCTTGTGCAGTTACTTAACAGGAGTCCTCTAACCTGCCCTCACCCCCCTGGCCAGACCGTGGTGTATCTGCTCCACTGGGGCTGCTATGGAAGCAGGACAGAGCAAAGGAAATGAGCTATTTACCTGTCACAAGCCTGTCTTCATCAGGTTATTTTAAGGGAGGATCTTATTCTTGCTCACATGGATCAAGTTTGCATCAAGGATAGCACTGAGCAAGAACTCAGGAAGTGCTGGTAGCTCGGCAGTAACCAAGAAGGAATGACAGGCTTGGTAGATGCAGCGAAGCCAAAATGTCATAATGTTCAGTAGAAACTTCTTGACACAACTAATCCAGGAAATTTGTGGGGCAAGTTTTAATAAATATCTTTTGAACATATTTTTATGTAACTAATATTCTTTCAGATGATCCTAACCATTAACATGAGCCTGTTTAAAGAAACAAGGGAATATTCCAGTCGGCTGAGAAAGGTGTCATATAATAGATTGTAATTGGCGTGGGATTTTTATCTGTTCAAGGCAAAGCTCTGCTCCTGCTGGTGGCTCTGCACTAGCTGGGTACGTGCTCCACGGGGGAGGATGCTGCTCAAGCCCACTGACAGTACGTTGTTGAACATTCCGCTCCATTTCTGCAATGCTAAAAATAGTTGTCCTCGTTTTAAAACACCAGGCTATTAGATTATTCCAAGAGTCTGGCATACTTAGACTAATGGAAGGCACACATCCATAAATTATCAAAACACTAAGTAGTGTTTGACCGTGCTGATTTTGCTTCTATTAAGATGAGTTTCCTTGCTAGTAACCCTGGAGTATCAAGCCTAGTTTGTAAATCAAGCTACTGTCAGTACCCCAGGAAATTTAAAAATAAAAATGTTTGGTTTTCATATTGAGAATGGAGAAGCATCTAACTGCTTCTTTGTGGCTTTGTTGGTTTCTTTTTTAATTTCACAAAATCATGTCTGAAAAATGCTTAAAGTATTTTACGGTAATTGTTTCTCTTTCGCAGCCTTGCAGAGAATCTCATGAAGTTCCAGCATGTTTGCCACTATAAATCTTGTTAGTGCCTAAAATAGTCCAAATAGCAAAACACATTCCAAGTGATTGATAAAAGTTTCTTTCTTTCAACACTTGGTTTTTTTGGTTCCTTTTCTTTTTTTCTTTTTTTTTTTCCTTTTCTTTTTTTTCTTTTTTCTTTCCTTTTTTTTCCTTTTTTTCTTTTTCTTTTTTCTTTTTTCCCCTTTTTTTCTTTTTTCCCCTTTTTTTTTTTTTTTCTCCTTTTTTTTCTTTTTTTCCCCTTTTTTTTCTTTTTTTCCCCTTTTTTTTCTTTTTTTTCTTTTTTTTCTTTTTTTTTTCCTTTTTTTTTTCTTTGTGTTTAGATAGTGTGATTCCTAATTCATTTTTTGCCACCATATTGTTTGACAATACAGGTAACAATGCTCCTGGTAAAGTTCATATACTTGTGTGTTTAGACAGCCTCTCCTTTTATTCTTTTTAATTTTTTTAGAGTGAAAGTCCTTTATTTGTGGAGAAGAAATAGCTAAACGTGGAAATCAAGGTATAAAAACTGATGTAAATGCATTCTAAAAAGGTTGTTAAATACACACATACAAAGCATCTTACTCCACTTTCAAAATTCTGAGGTATAAACCAAGTCTCTAATTTTATAAGGTGTTGCAGTGCAATTATAACCTGCAAAATCAATAAATTATAAATCTATTAAGGACCATGTTTATAAATACACTGCACATTTCCAAAACAGTTAAATGTGTTCACAACATCAATAATTTTAGACTTAATAAGAATCAATACTGATGGTATTGATGTAAGAATGTATTTTTGCATTGTTGTGTTGAGGAAATAATAATTTGTGGAGCACTGGTTAAACAACGCAAGACAAAAGACCTATAGCTTGTCTTCATAAAAAAATCTGTGATGGTGTTTTGGGGGTGTTTCGGGGGTGTTTCTCTAGTTTACAGTGATCCAATATAGCAGGGAAGATGAAATGTTATCATGTGGTAGCAGACTATGAAGAATTTTTCACAAGCCATCCTGTAAATCTAGAGAAAATGAAGGCTAAGGATTACTCGTAATGATTAATTAGAATTTTTCCCCAGTACGCCACCATGTATTGTTACAGACGGGAGCTGGAAAGAAGATGTTGGAAACTGTGCCATGAATGGAGCTCCAAAACTGCCATTTTAGCAAGCTATTTTAAGATGTATTTTAATTGTTGTATGTCATGAGGGCTTTGTATTTATTTGCTTAATTATTTGTATCATTCTGATGAATAATCATTCTTTTATTGGCTCTTTCTGTTTTTAAGAGAGACTGGAGCTTTTGCTTTTTGCGTCTGTGAGGCATTTGTCTCCTGCTTGGCTTGCAATCAAACAAGTGAACGTTCAAAACTTTCTTTTGTTGCTGAGTTTGGTGTGGACAGAAAACTCAGTTGGATGGTGTGCAAGTTACAAGGGCAAGCTTCTGTCAAGGACATGAGATCCATGAATGGAATGGAGAAAGCATTCCATTTTAGATTCTTTTAATAAGTCTTCTAAGCTCCTATTTGAAGCCATATGGGCACAGATGAATTCTACCAGAATTTAGCCTGGTAACTATAGTTTAATTATGACAAAATTTAATGTATTCATGGTGGCATATTTCATGAATCTGTAGATAGAGAGTGGTTCCTAGCTTTGAGTGGCAGAGCCAGGTTCTCACTAGGTCTGTAATTATTTAATACACTTTGCTAAGAAGGAATGGAAAAGGAAATTACTGCAATATTTTATATTTTAATTCTAAATGAGATATTACTAGGCTTTTAACTATACCTTTTCCTTGTAAAGCTCTACATTAAATGAAGAATTGAATTGTCTGTTGCTCTCAATTCAACTGAGAGTGTGTAGCTCTCAACTCAAAGTTCTTGATTTTTTTCTTTTGTTCAAATACTCCGTATACAAATATTGAAGAGGCAGTTTGCTGTGTTACTCAGCTTGAATAGTTACCTTTTAAAAACATTTTTGATTAACAAGGTGTTTGGTTTTACTTATGCTCAGTTTCTGAACTTTTAAGCATTTAGTTCCCTGAATGGAATTTGCAAACTCGAATCAGATCTTTAATTTTCATGGGCAGTGTAAGAAGAAAGTAATTTGGGAGCCAGGGGTGACAGTCAACTCTACAGATGACTCTCTTTGCTCTTTTTTTAAAACATGGATTAGAGGACACAGTAAATTAACAGCATGTAGAGGACATTCACTTGGGAAGTCGGGCAAGCCTGCCTGGTTGCAGAGGATCAAGATTTGCGTTTCCTCCTGCTCAGTAAGTTGGGCACTTGGAAATGAAGGAAAGATCAGAAATGCCCCTTTGAGCAGAGCCTAGAAACCAGCAGTCACCCTTGTGCATACAGCTCCCTGTTGGACCTAATCGTTTAAGTGTAGATCCTCGTGTGCTCAAGTGCCTGATAGGTACTGGGGAGAGAGTGGAAGTTGTGGTACACTTGTTGAGGTTTTAGGTACTTGGGTAGTATGCAAGTGTCTTCTGGACTGTCTTCTTCAGAATAGGGTCTGAAATAAAGCTTGAGAAAGCTTTTCATGTGATCAAAATTCTCTAAATTTTGTTGTTGTCCAGTTGTCTGGAACAACCTATGGCTATATCTGCTGCAGAATTAGATAACCTGTAATTGTTAATGGCCTATTATTTTGAAAGTAAAGAAAATATTACCCAAATACAAGGTAACAGACATAAATAACCCTAGAAATTAATTTAGCTATTCCATAGAAAAGGAATGAGAAGCAATACATATCCAGATGCCTTTTTCTCTTAATTTAGCTCAGTCATGAGTTAGGTGTGTAAAATGATGGCTGTGTAAACTTTGTTTCAGGGGGAAGCTGGCTTAGTAGGTGATCCTGGCAAACCCGGTCTTACTGGCTCCGAGGTAGAAGAGAAACCAAACGAATACCCAGACTAACAAACAAAAGTTTCATTCTAACCCTTTGCAGTCTCAATATCCTTTTTGCCAGCTGTCCAGTATCTACATAAATGGTACTTGAATTGCATATGCCGTTTTTGAGTTCCATAATTTGACAGAGGAAGTTTACTACTGGCTTCTTTTTCAAAAGAAAAAGGACATGTGGTGCTGGCGTACTAACCTGCCCAGCAGTATTATTTTGCATTAGGAGTAGTTGCCTAAGTCTTCAAACTGTACAGGTCTTTCCAAGTACAAGGTTACAGATTCAAAAATTTGAAATTTGAGAGTCTCGAGATCTCAGCAAAATGAGATGAGGAGCAGCACTTCTTCCACTCTTCTGTTTTTGTCTTTTGCTCCTTCCCAGAAGTGGAATATTGTAGGAAGGCTAGAACTTGCAAAAAGAGACATATGTATTATAGACCTTGCTGGTAATACTTGTTAAAATTGCCTCTTTTCATGGTCAGATTTTTTGTTGATTGCAGCTGCTTTTAATGGCAAATATTTGGAACCAATTCTTAATGTCTGTCCAGCTAATTCCTTTTAGAAAATTGTAGGGGAAATACTTCTGTTGCTTCAACAAATTAAGAGACCACACAAAAAAATCCCCATTATTTTGTTGTTACTAAAATTTCAAGAAAATGTTCTGCAACATGACCCTGATGCAATTTGTGTATCCTTAGGGCAGATACTTCCTGTAATATAGCACAAGGGAAAGGAAGGAAGGAACTTATTTTCTGCAGATGAGGTAGCCAGCATTTTGTTCAGCAACAAGATTACCACAGTCTATCAGTTTCTACATTCAAAGCCAGGATCTCACTGACTTGTATTGCAGGCATATTTAAAACACTGAAAATCAGATCAGCAATCCTGCAGTGAGTATCAAGACAAGCAATCAATGATTTTCCATGAAAAACCTTGTGTGAAAGGTTTTGCCTAACTTAATATGAGAATTTTGCCACAGAAATGAGAGAATTTAAGTCAGTCATAAATGTGTTACTTTTCAAATTTCACTTTTTTATTTCTGCAGCATTTGAATTCTTTGAAGTTACCAGTGGCTAATAGTGTTAGATTCTTTTATACTGTCAAGTGGAAATTTCCTAAACTTCTTTACCTACATTTTGTTGACTGTATTTCTTATTTTCTGTAATTTTGATTTTTTTTTTAAATTTCAAATATGTGCAAAAAAATCTGGATTATTGCTGAAACATAAGTCATTAGTTGATCACTAACATTGTTACAGACAGAGAACTGACTTGTTGAACAGCAGCTTTGCTGAAAATGACGGGGATGTACGCATTAGACTGAATTATGGGCTAAAAGTGTTCTCCTACTGGAATAAAATAAACCACATATTGGACTATATAATTAAAATTGCACCCAGCAGATCAGAGGGAGATATTTTCACTTCTTTGTTTGGTGGTGCTGCATCTGGTATGCTGCGTCATGTTTGGGGGGTCCTCCATCCTCACTTCCACAATAGATGTGGAGAAACCAGAGAGGGTCCAGCAGGGAATTAATTTATGTTCAGGGGCCTAGAAAACAAGACATCTGAGAGTTTCAAGGAGAAAAAATTTGTTGAGTCTGGTAAAGAGGAAGCCAAGGAGTGATTGAGACTATCCTGCAAACCTGAGGAGCCCAGCTGGTTAATCTTCAAGGGCAGCTTCCTAAAACCCCAAGAACACTCCGTGTTGTTATGCAGGGAGTTGAGTGAGTGTGGCAGAAGGCCAGCATGGATGAACAAGATGCTTCTTACTGACCTCAGACAGAAAAGAAAGTAAACAGTGGAAGCAGGGGTGAGCTACCTAGTAGGAACATAGAAACACTGCCAGAGCACGTGGTGGTGGAGTTAGGAAACCAGAAACTCGTCTGGAATTGAAACTAATTAGAGAGTTTTAAGGGCAGAATGAAGGGTGTCTGTTAAGTGCATCCATAGCAAAAACAAAGCTGAAGAAAATGTTAACCTGCTGCTTAATGGGGTGGGGGACATGGAAAAGGTTGAGAGTGCCCAATTTTTTTTACCTTGTTTTTTTCCCTAGTAAGTTTTGCCCTCAGGCCTCCCAGGTTACTTAAGCATGCTAGCAGAGACTGTGATATTGAACCATTGCCCACTGAAGCAGAAGAGAGTGTTAAGGAGCACTTAAGCTACTTGGATGCTTGCAAGATACCAAACATTACGCATCCAGGGGTGCTAGGGCAGCTGGCTGATGTCACTGCAGGGTTGCCCTCTGTCATTGTCAAAAAATTGTGATGACTAGGGGAGGTCACTGATGACTGGAAACAAACAAATGTCACATCCATCTTCAAGAAGGATCCATTGAACTGCAGGCTACTCACCCCCACCTCTGTCTCTGGAAAAATTATGTAGCAAATCCTGGAAGGAATGTCTGAACACAGGAAGGACTAGAAGGTCACTGTGAACAGCCAGTATGGATTTACAAAGGACAAATCACACTGACCAACCTGGTTGCCTACTCTGATAAAATGAATGTTAGCATGGATTAGGGGAGAGCAGTGGATGTTGTATATCTTGATTTCAGCCAGGCTTTTGGCATAGTCTTCAGGCATATAGTTATACTAAAATCTGTGATGTTCTGACTGGATAAATGGACAACAGAGTAGGTGGGAGACTGGAGTCAAAGGTGGAATGATGCTGTGCAGCCTGACTGCTAGCTAATAACTACTCTTATACTCCATGAGGCAATACTGGGGCAAGTAGTATTTATTGTCCTTACTAATAACATGGATGATGGGGTTCTTAGCAAGTTTGTGGATGTTATCAAATGCAGGGAAGTAGTCAGTGCACTGGAAGGTAGGGCAGGAAGCATATTCTCGACATGCTGGAGAAATTAGCTATTGCAGAACCCTTAAAGTTAAGCTGAGGGTAACGTGAGGGCCTACCTCTGAGAAGGAATAGCCTCACGCCACAGTGCAGGCCACGTGCCAAATTTCTAGAAAGCAACTCTACAGAAAGGGAGTTGGGAGTTCTGCTAGATGCCCTTTTTTTGAATAAGGCCAAAGGCATCTTTGGCTGCCTCAGCAGGTGCGTGTCCAGCAGATCAGGAGGAGTGATTGGTGAGTGCTTGTGAGACTGCATCTGGAGTTGTGCATCCGCTTTGGAGCTCCCTGGAGAGGATAAAGAGCAGCTCCTTGGGGTGAGTCCAGCAGAGGCCCACCAAGATGGCCGGGGCCTGGAGCCCGTGATGTAAGAGTGGAGGCTGAGGGAGCTGGGCTTGTTCAGCCTTAAGGTGAGATGATTTGAAAAGCAGGGGGTGGTGGAGGGTGGGTGGTGTGCGGACTCATTGCTGTTTGTGAGCACTGGGTGGGTGTGGAAAAGCCAGAGTCAGACTCTTATCTGAGGTGTACAATGAAAGGATGAGAGGCAATTAACACAAGTTACAATTAGAGAAGTGTTGACTCTATCTCATAATAATTTTCATATAATGAATTTGGGATTGAGTAAATACACAAATGGGAAAGCTAAATGAAGAAAACATTTCCATGATTTTTTTAGAATAAGTGTTAGCTGTGTTGTGTGTCCAGGAGTTAGGGAAAAATGGGAATCATAGAACAACACGGGTTGGAAGGGTCTTCAAAAGAATATCTGTTCCGACCTTTCGTAATAAAAGGAAATCAGATGAACTGAATGGAAATCATATACATTTGTAAATTATTTTAGGAATTAGCCTCTCATTTTTAGGTGAGGACATGTGGAAGTTTATTTCACTAGAAACCATTTTGCATGCTTGGTCATGGGCTTGCTTCTAAAATTGAGCTGTTGATTGTATGAGCCACCCTCACCAAAAGAAAAAAGCAAAAGGCAGCCACTGTAGGTAGGTGATGAAAAGTCCAGAACTATTAGATAACTTACGCTTCTGCACATCTCCAAAGCTTTGAATTTAATTCCCAGATGTGTAGTACATGACCAGTACATGATACATTACTTGAAAGATTTGACAAAATGCTGCTAGAAATTTTGCAAATTATAGCCAGCTGTTCTAGTTAACCTCACTTAAACCTTAGACTTCTATTTAAGGAAATTACACTCTCTGAAGGGTGAAAGAATGTTTAGACATTGCTCTGTCTAATTTTTTTAAAGGAATTTTAAAAAACACCATAAGCCTTCCTTTGGATATTTTCCACTCTTTTCATCTACAGAGGTATAAAAAATCATGTGTGTTGTACTGAGGCCATGAGACTGAATTCTGGAAAAGACATGCAAGCCATCTCCTGCTAGATGATTTGAGGGAGAAAGAAAAAGTTTGCATTTTTTTAATTAGGTCGTTTTTGTGCTGTCTGTGTATAATTTTGCCCATCTGTCTTCTGTATGTCTCATAAAACATGCAAGTATTCATTAAAAAAACCTAGAGCAGGTGTTGTTCTTGTATAATATAGACAGACTGCAGACCACATTTGATGGAGATATTAACGTAGTAAGATTGTACACTATGATCCTTTTCTGAGCTAAAAGCTGGGAAATTAGAGCTGGAAAGAGCTTTATAACAGGACTTTTTATTGGAATATCATCACACAAAGAATTCAATCTTCTGAAATAACCTGAGCTTGAGTTAATAGCTTAAAACTCACCCCTTCTGTGTTTTCTCTTTCTTTGTTATTTGTTTTGGTTTGTTTTTAATATTTGGATAATTGGATATGGTTTTCAAAGTGAAAGAAATTAGTTTTCATAAATCGTAGCTGTATCTTTTTTCAATTGATCTGGGTTGGAGGCCTTCACAGCTGGCTAGTTATATTTAAAAATTAAAATGAAGGTATTAATAGGAATAAATGTATTAAAATTGGTTCTGCAGAAGAATAGAAGTACTGTAATAAGCAGGTCTAGAGTCAATAAATAGTTGAAAAGTTTTAAAGCTGAGAAAATCCCTTAGGGTGAATGGAAAAATAAACAACTCCTATTAATTTAAAAAACTATGGAGAGCCATATAATTTTTTTGTAGATATTTCACACCTTTTTGAATGACAGACAATCAGCATCCAAATTATTTCATTTTTGTCTCATAATAGAAGTTCAGTGCAGTAAAATTATTTTAAAGAATACAATTACTTGAACAATGTTTGTTTGAGATTTGTATTTTATCCTTTTGTGTTCCAGGGTGAACGTGGCTTTCCAGGTAGTAAAGGTGAAGAAGGTGAAAAGGTAAATTATTCTGTTCACGTAATTTATTGGTTTAACAACATGACACATGGCCAACCAAGTAGAGCGTTGTTCTGAGTGTCTACCTTAATCCTTTAATTAATAAAATTCTTAAATTTTTGCTATGTAAATACTTAAGAATGAGAAATTCTTCATGTATTTACTGAGTGCCATCAGGGATTCCTTTAGATTTTTTTTTTTCCTATAAGAAAAGATTTTGTGAGGAACCAACAGAACCTCTGCAGTGGCAGGAAA
This sequence comes from Cnemophilus loriae, assembly GCA_013397755.1. Classification (NCBI taxonomy): domain Eukaryota; kingdom Metazoa; phylum Chordata; class Aves; order Passeriformes; family Corvidae; genus Cnemophilus; species Cnemophilus loriae. The sequence goes on along the minus strand of VZTF01006247.1, from coordinate 170,996 downwards.
CAGTTCAATAGCTTGTATGAAAATGGGAGCTAAACTGGCCTTGAGGAAGACTGTCTTGGTTGATAGAATGCCAAGAATGGTGGTGGCATTAGATGATGCAACCCCATCTTCTTGTGTTACTTCTGACAGGTAAGTTCCACAGGTCATCAAAGGCAAGTAAATGTGTGTTGAGGGACAAGTGGAAGGAAGAGCTGCATACTAGCTTGCCTAATAGGAATTAAAGTAGCAGTGGTGATAGTTTATGGTTGTGACTTCAGTTCTTAACCATGTTCAAGCCTGTTTACTGGTTTCTCGCTAGTTTTGGCTGGTTTGGACTAGGCAATCTGAAATAAGAGTTTTTTCTTGAAGGAGGTAGTTTCTCTGTGCTTCAGGCCACTGTCTAAAAAGGGTGCAGAAAAGCCTTTCTGCTGAATTTATATATCATAAAGATGAAGAATGACAGAAGCTGCTATTCTGGCAGTATTCAGACTGATGAAAATAGAGAGTTGGTGGCAGCTTCTGAATTTAAAAAAGTGTAATATATTTGTGAGTTAGGCTGCTTTGGGCATGGATATATTCACTCACCCACCATACCTCTTCAGAAGTGTCAGACAGCTTTCCAGTGTTCATATTTTAAAGAAAGCATGCTATGGATTAACAGAATTGAAGCAGATTTGAAATGTGGAAGTTTCTTTAGGAGGAAATATTCCAGTAGCCAAGAAGGAAGAAGTATCAGAAGTAAAAGCCAGCATCCATAGCAACTAACATTTATAATGTGAGGATTCAGCCTCTAAAAAAAACCACTTGTTAAGCTTGAGTGTTTCTAACTCCACTGACAGATCTTATTTCCCTGGTAGTATCATTATTCATCAGTTCTGAAGGGCATGTGGATTTTTTCTTTTTCTTTTTTTTCTCCCTGTAATTACTCTGCAGCTGTGCTGTGCTCGCCTCACGTTTTATGAATAAATCGTGTTTGGGCACAGGCACACGGTTCCAGCTGTTGCTGCCACTCTCTTTGCTTGATTTCACTTATTTTAAAGCAGAGATAAAATGACCCAACCACTGGTAATCATATTTTTCTTATGTGCAAACTAAATCAGCATGCTTAGACCATCTTTTTTCTTTTTGTCTCGTTTAATTATCATCTCGTAATACCAATGATAATTAAAATGTCCCATTTAAAGATACTTCCAGTGTTTGTTGTTATGTTTATTTTTATTCATTATTAATGCTGCATTCAACTGCACTTCAAATTAAAGGAAATATAAGAGTGGAAAGATCTTTATTTACCAGTGACCACTCAAAAATAATTTGGGGTAGCTTCATTAGAAGCTACACATGATATTTGTGTGAGAAGTGTGTGTTTTAAGGTTTTGGGAAGTAGGTCTTTAGCAGTTACTCGGTTCAGCTTTAATTCAAATAATTGTTTAAGAATAACAATGTAGACTTTCAGCTACTAAACTCCAGTATAAAAAAATTATCAACACATTTGCATTTTAACATAGCAGCACAAAATGAAATAGTTATAATAATTTATGTGTAACAAACATGATTGTAAAGCCTGAAATGGAAAATTTTCCTGTTACCAAAAATTCTGCCTCATATTGCATATTAAGGAACAAAATTTTTGCAAACTCTATTTTGCATATCACCTAGGGTGGGACACAGCTACCTCAATGTGGGATATTTGCCATTCCAAACTCTCCACAGAAGTACATGAAAATGAACCATCCTGTACTTTTGCTTTAGTGACCCTATCATTCTGTAGGATTGAATACTTGAAACCAACTCAGCCTTACGGCTCGCTTCGTCAAATGAAAATAGTTGTTTTTTGCATTAGGTTCTGCTTTGGCAGAGCAAGCCTTGGGGACATCAGAGAGACAGAGACAACTGAGGTGCACTGTGTGATCATTTGTACATTACAGTTATGGGAAGCATCTACAATGTAAATTATTGAGGGAGATTATTTTATGCTGTTTGAGGGTTTCTCTGCCACACTTGGTTCTTCTTGAGGAATCTGAAAGTCTTGTTCAGGTTTTGGTCATGGTTGAACTTGGTTGTCTCTTACAGAAGCTGGTAGTGGCACGGGAAGTACAGACTATGTGTGCAGGTGTTGTGCTGCAAGTTCTCCCTCCAAGCAAAATATACTCTCACTGTGAATTCATTTTAATTCTCCTTGGTATTCTGTTTTCTTTGTGTTGCATACATAATGACACTCTTATATGATAGTCTTATAAGTGCAACAACAACATTGTTTTACCCTTTTATAGCATGACTGAAAAAGTATTATACTGAGAGCAGTTTTAATTGGTTTGCTGCTAAGTAGGCCGACTGTATCACGGGGATCTGCTTTCCTTCTAATACTGCTTAGAATTTTATTTTTACGTTATTGGATAGAATATATGACTATTACAGTTCATGATGATAGGAAGTCAGAAGCTGATAATGCTCATAATAACTAGAAGAAAGCTTTGAAATCCAGAATGTTCTTTTTAAATCAGAGATGTAGCCTGAAAAGAAATGGGATCAAACAGAGAATAAATGCAAGGAACTACTTGCAGAAGAGAATAAATCTGAGCTGCAAAAAACTCAAATCAAGTAATATCTACACAAAAATTAAAATCTGGGGATTATTTAGATCAGAAGCTGAATATAGGTGAATGAAATTGCAACTGAAAGTCATATACTAAGATGTTCCAAAGTGAAGTATTGTCTGCAACACTAATTAAAAAGTTCTGTTAAAAAGTGCTATTTGCTGTTGATATGTCTTCAATTTTACAGATTTTGAAAGGCTAGCACTGAGAATGACTGGTGCTCAGGAATACAGAACCTTTGAGAAAGGATTGCACAATTGAGTCTTAGTGTAGAGTCAGCTGAAAATATGTGAACAGTCTTCAAATACATAACATTGCTGCAAGGAGGAGAGAAATGGTCTGTTTGTGTGTCCGTGGTGCATGCGGAGCAGTGGGCTGGAAGTGCAGAAAGGAAGACGCTGTGTAGCCATTAGGAAAGGGTTTTTAATTTTAACACTGTTGTTTATTACAGAAGTAATTTCCTCTTCCAGTGGTCTGCAGTTTTTATCCTGGTAACACAAAAGGGAATAAACGAAAGACTTGCTTCATGAAAACACAGGAGATGAGATTATCTTAAATGACTTTGCTATTTTCTGTTAATAGCATCAAAATTATGGAAGGTATCCCTTACACTTATTTCTAATTGGATAAGCACAGAGAATAGCAAGACAGTTTCTTTTTGAACATATATACTTGTTTGTTTTTAATGTCTAGTTAATAGTTGTCTGTGATAGGGCTGTAAAGCTCCGGAACAAGTTGCCCAAAGTGGTTTTGCAGCAGCAACTTTTCCCTGAGGTTTTCAAGAGAAGCCCTGAGCAGTCTGGCCTGATTAACAGGTTTGGGTCTGGATTTCAACCTCTGTAGGTTTCAAGATCTCAGACCTGTCTTGAAACTTGCAGAGGTTGAAATCTTATTTATTATTATTTATTTTGATACTAGAAGTATGTGCATCACTTGGGAGCTGGAACAGGCCCAATGCCTGTTAACTAGGCTGGAAAAGTCCTTTGAGACCATCCAGTCCAACCTATGGCCTAACACTACCTTATCATCTAGACTATGGCAAGTATCACATCCAGACTCTTTTTAAACACTGCCAGGGACAGTGACTCCACCACCTCCCTAGACAGCCCATTCCAATGCCCAGTCACCCCTTCTGTGAAGAACACGTGTCTAATGTCCAGCCTAAATACCCAAATTAAACAAATAACTTCTAAGGTGCCTTTTTCCTTTGTTAAATCTGTAATTAATTCTCTTTCCTCCTGGTTATTGCTTCCTTTGGTCGCTCCAGTTAGTCCTCTAACCAAGTCCCCCATTTTTTCTGTCATCTTGTCTGCCTTTTTGGTTAGAATGTGTATTTTCTTCACTGCACTTTACAGATATGATTCCTTCTGTAAATGAGCTAGAACACTGAGAATTCAATTTTCTGGGACACATGGAACATGAACATCATATAGATTTCATGAACATCTGGCAGTATGTGGGGAACAAATCTAAATTTTATTTGAAATAGTGGTGATAGAAAAGCCAACACATTTACGTCTTAATTATAGCTGAGCAAACATGACTAGTTTGTCACTAATAGATAATAGTCATTTCATGGAGCTGGGAATCCTAAATTCCTTGCCTTGCTTAGCTATTTCAAAATGCTAGTATAAAATCCCTGTTTGTGTTTTAAGTCAGAGAGGAAAAGTATGTTGTTATATAACGAAATCACAATACTAGCTGATCTCACAGAAGACTCGCAAGTTGTGACAGCAGGAGGATTGCTGTGCTCTGGAGTGGGACTCTTCAATTGCAGTCTTACTGGACTGCCTGCTTTCCTTCATAAAGCATATTCCCTTTCATCTCACACTTGAAATAGAGGATTTTAAAACTAGGTGTCATTGGACCTGAGCTATATAACAGTTTATGTGCTGTGATATGCACTTGTAAACACTTGATCAATGGTAAAGTTATTATTTTACTATAATTCTGCGATTAATATTTCTCAGTAAAATGATATTACTTAAAAAGTTACGTGTATTTGAATAAGGGAAATTTTAAGAATAAAACCATAATGATAGTTATTTATTATTTCCAGAGTTTCATCCTTTTTACTTTACGTATTGCATGTCTTAATTGTGCTTTTGCCTGTGTATACATATGAGAAGAGAGGAGGAGTCTGGGGCTCGTCCAGCCTAGATGTAGAAAAAAATTTCATCTGCCTAATTTTCTTCTAAACGCAGGATGTTCTTTGTATATATTTACTGTTTTCTGAAGTACAATTTGAATTATCCCAGGAAATAGGGCTTCATCTATTTCCTTTAGAAGACAATTCCTAATAGATCTTAGTGTCAAGAAGATTTCCTGGAGGTTCAACGTTTTCTACTTCATCCTATCACACCTAATAAAATACTCCTCTGTCTATCTTCTATCCATTCTGAACGCACAAGGCTATAAACTTCGAGAGTGTCCCCAGGTGTAGCCTTTTGCTTCAGTCTTCAATATGCTTTTCTTAAATAAGCACGAGGAAATGAAGAAAGAATCACCTTTCCTAGGTCTAACATGCTGGTTTGAAGTTAGTCATTATTTAGTGTTTCTATTATTTTAATGTCTGTATCATGAACTGCAGTGGTAAAACCAGACAGCTCGAGTACTGGGGAAGCTTCCAATTTACTTGAAAAATAGAAGCTATTACACTTAGATAGACGACAGTCATGAACCTCAAAGGTCTATAATTAAAAATACTAAAAAACTACAATTAAGAGAAGCAGTTATTAACGCTGTGTATTAGTAGAGTGCTTCTATTAATGTGCTGTAGATTCTGCTAGAAGTGCTTCAGTTTGAGCAAAAGATTAGAAGAATAAATTCCATAAACTGAAAATCTTGGTGTAACTATGGACACTACCTTGTTGGTCTTTATATTTTTGGAGTAATGGAAGAATGTGCAATTTGCATTGTAGACTTAGGGCCCTATTCCCTAGTTTGTTTGGATGTGGGTGGAGTTGGTGCCACTGTGCTGAAAATTTGGCTCTTACCTGTGCTAACCATCAATGCAGATACTTTACTGGGGCAGGGAGAAGAATTTTTGAAATCCTTGGAATCCTGTTTCATGCAGGCAAGACTGAGTGTTTTACCAGCTGGATATAAATGTGAACAGAGATTTTTCATACTTGTCTCCTAATGCTGTACAGGGAAGTATATGAGTTTTCTCTTTCTCATCTTGTGATGAATTAGTCACCTCTTTGCACCTTCTTCTGGGTAGCGTTTTAGTTCTTTTTTTTTTCTTGAAGTCATACGAGGTTAAATGTTACAAGTTTTTATTTGAGATTTCTTTTTGTTACCAAGCAGATCATATATAATCAGAAATATTCTGGGGGAAAAGGAAAACCTGAGTAATTCTACAGGAAGTCTCTCCCTGAAATAAATGCAGTCATGTTGGCATCCTAGTAAGCTAAACCTTGCCAGAGCTTATCAGGTAGTTCCGTAGTATTTGGCTTGATCTGGCCATCTTCCTACTGTTTAATGCTGTTGCCCTTTGAAACAGGCTTAATCAAAAGTGTCTGCTGGGAATAGTCCCCAGCCTATGCTAACTTTTGAACTGTGCCTGGGAATTATATGAGGAAATGCTAATTGGACTCATTGAAATGTCTGCAAAAAACCTTCACAGCTGGGGTCTATCAATTAAATGATATAGATGACCAAGCTCCAGGTCCTAAGGTCTATCACTGTTTAATTTACTTACACATACCCATTTGGTCAGATTAAAGGTTCATCAGGCTCAGCATCCTGTTTCTAATGATAGCCTCAAGTGGTGCCCTGGGGACAAGCATAAAGAAAGTAAGCAAGTATAGTACTCTTCCAGCCTTCAATTATTTGAGACTGCATCTCAGCAGATGTGTTTTCAGTGAATTTAGTAGTCCTCAATGGACTTTTCTCCCACTAGAAAGTACGGTTTTCTCCCGGATTCATGTAAACTTTGAGCATCTGCAATATCCTGTGGTGAGGAATTACACCATTTATTTTTGTGTTTGAAAAAATACTTCCTTTTGTTTATTTGAAACCTGCTTCCCCTTAATTTGATTTGGTGTCCCCTACTTCATTTGGCAGGTTCCTGTTCTCCTTTTCAGTATCAATCAAGAATCAATAAGCTTCTATTATGCATTCCTGAGCTGTCTCTTTCAAATTGAAGAATATCAGTTTACTTAGTATCTCCCACTATGAAAAATATTCTGTACTGGATCATCCTTACTAGTTGCTTCTGGATATTACTGAGCTCTGTTCCAGTGTTTAAAGATGCAAGAGACAAGAACTTCAGTCTATGTAATATCACAGTGAAATTCTTTGGTTTATTCTCTGTGCCTTCTTGTCTCCCCACAGGGACTTTTCTATCCTCTCTTTAGCTTTGAGTGTGACCTCAAGATCTCATTCTTGATCCTTTTGAACTGGCCATTACCAGTCATTGCATTTAGGAAGTTGTGTTTGTATTCCCAGGTGTTATGGCTACATGGGGGTTATAAGGACTTTACAATCTTCATCATTTGATGTATATCTACACCGAACTTCATTTCTCCTTTTGCCATGTGATTTCATCTTATAATGCCTGTATTGAGTTTGTCACAGTTCATCCTCATCTGTTTTATCCTTTATGATTTGGTATCTTCACCAGATTGTTGTTTACTTCAAAACCGTTTTCTCTGAGGTTTGAGTGTAAACATTCCAAGTCTTGCTGAGAACAAGATTAGTGGAAAACTGATTTCACAATACATAAATGCTGGTGTGGACTCTCAACCTCTTTCTGCCCTGGATTAGAAATGTAATATTTGACAGGTGTGGAAGGGTTTTGGCATTAGAAAGGTATCTTTATCTTAAGCTCTGAAAATGGCCATTTGCACATATTGAGTACAATTGTCCAAACGCTTCTTGAGCCTGACAGAGTTCAGAACTCTGAGGATCTTTGTGGGTCCTTTCCAACTCAGAATATTCTGTGATTGTGTAATTTACTTTGGTGCACAAAGCTCTCCAAATTCCAATTGCTCCCACAATGTAGGAAGCTTCTTGCATGGTAGGCCCAGATGTGGAGCTCTGGGCAAGGAAGCTCATGCGGTGCTGTGCAGAAATAGCCATGCCTGTTCTGCTGAGCTATCTGGGGCATCAGAAGCATTGCAGCTTCCTTAGGGGGCACTCTGTTGAGATGGGGGTTTTAATAGTGTGAGCAGAGTGCTGAGTCCTTTGGATGTACTGCTTCCAGTAACGGTGGCTTCGGTGCCACATTGGCGATTTCTGTGAAGACATACCCAGAGATGGATGGCTGGATGTCATTACAGCTATAGATGCCTAGAGAAAGCACTTGCTAGTTTGGAAACAAGGCTGTAAGCCTTTTGACTGGTGGCTAATAAATGTTAATTAATTTAAAATGAATGTAACAATTTTTACCTGTAACAAATGATGCACATTTAGCAAATGAGAACTGCTGTAGAGGATTATGTTTTATGAAAAAGACTGTACTGACAGGTATTTAATGAGAAGAAGCAATAGGATAATCTAATAAACAGTATTGGTGTTGCAATATTCGAAAATAACATTTAGCATAAATTACATACGTGCTTATGGAGCCTTGCATTTACTATAGTTTAGCCTCATACTCTGAGACCTCTTTAAAAATTCTTTTATTTAATATTTATAAAATAGGCGTGAATGTGAGGACATAAATTTGTAGATGAAATCACAGAATCATGGAATGGTTTGATTTGGAAGGAACCTTAAAGCTCCTCTACTTCCAATCCTTCTGCCATGGGCAGGGACATCTTCTACTACACCAGATTGCTCAAAGCCCCGTTCAAACTGTTCTTGAACACTTGCTGGGATTGGGCATCCACAACTTCTCTGGGCAGCCTGCTCCAGTCCCTCACTACCCTGATAGCAAGCAATTTCTTTCTTTTCTATTATCTAAGTCTATCCTTTTTTTCTTAAACAAGTTTAAGTCAATGGGGTCTGTATACGAGGCTTGGCAATTTTGAGTGAGAGTTGTTTACAATGAGGAAAAGGATTAGAATTCGTGAATAATTTGATGAGAGAAGAAACAACAAAATGGTTACACACATTAGTCACTGTAGAAGGGGAGATGACAGAACTGTTTTCATTAATATACTAAAAATAGAACGCAGTGTGTACATGTGAGCAGGGGAACCTTTCTACAACCCACAAAGACAGATGTAGATGTTACTACTGAAAAGTTAGCAATATATGTCTTTCAGTATATTTAAGTCTCCAAAGCACTTTCTTTTTCTCCACTTAGCAGCAGTTGATGATTATTAATGTAATACTGTCAGCGATAAAAATGGTCTTCCTCCCAGTCTCGTCCTTTCCAGTTGCTTCTTCCTATCCCCACTGTCCCTGTGCACTGCTATTGCAACTGTTTGTGTGATTCCTAGTAAAATAAACAAGTCAGGGAACTGCTTAGACCAAAAAAGTGCCTCTGTTTACTGGGTTTATATCCCAGCACATTCTGTTTCTCCAGACTGATATGTGGCTATTCTTCAGCACCCAATGTATTTCAGAAGAACAGGCATATTTAAGTGACTAAAAGGTGCTGCAGGCTTATACAGATGATTTTTTGGGTTGGAGAAGGACAGTATGATTCCTTTTGGATGAAGCTACACTGAAAGATGTGCTTTGGGAACACACCTAAGCTGCTGCAGTCACTAATGGCTCTTGAATTCATGAAACCAGACTAAAGCTACTTCAGTGTTGGTTTGGAATAACTCCAGCAAAATACAGTGTTAACATCTGTGCCATTTTCTCCGTAAATCGTTCCTTTTGTGCCACACTCTATGCTCATATGGACATACGTAAAAAATACTTTGAAGAAGACCTGAAAACACAGCAGGGAGGTCAAGGGTATTAAGGCTGTTATGAAGGATCTGCACAAAAGTTCAACAATGGTAAATTGTACAGAAGGATGTGCTAATGTAGCTAACCCAATAAGTAGCTTTATGATGCTACTTTTTACAGTATGCTCATTCATCATCTTTGTGTATTGTTAAATTTTAGTTTAAGAAGCCAAAGAAGCTGGCTTAGAAGAGCAACTACTTTGCAACTGCTGCTGGGAGTTTCTGGACAGTAGGTGAAAAGTAGGTGAAGACTGAATTGTCTTAGATGTCTGCAGGGAGCATAAGACTGATCTTGGTGTGGTGAGGCCAGTATATATTATGCACAGATAAAGAAAAAGGCTTTATCCTGGTACCCTTTTAAATTGTATATACTTATTATTGTAATGTAATTACAATGTGTAATGACTTATTATTATTGAAGGCTAGCAGTAAGTTAAACTCCTTCTGTTGTTGGTAACTGGCCAGTAGATACAGTTCAGATTTCCCAGGACAACCTTTCTAAAGGTAATTCCTCCCATTCAGAAGGCTGCAGAATATTGTCCCACCTATTTGTTCTAGATCTATTTTTTTTTCGTCCTTCACTGCACAGTGGTTCAGCTAGACCAGAAATATAATTGTTTCTATGAATGGTACCCACAGAACCTATATGGGCTGATTGTATGGGCAGTTGCCAGGAAAGTGGGAGCTGTTGACTTTGATCCTCTCAAAAAGGGAGAAAACTTCCTGCATTAAATCTCTATTTAGTAAGGTTTGTGCAAAAGGCAGAAATTTCCTACTTTTCTAATTATATTTTGAGTTGACCTTAGCGAAGTCTGACTGAGCAAGGTGTGTTTATTTTGAACACAGATCGTCTCCATGTCAGATAAATATCCATCAGGAGACTGAACATACCACGTCTTTAAACTGTACCAGAGTTTGTGAGGGCTATTTTGAACCACTTTCCTGGTCTAAAGTATGCATTTCTATGACCTTAATAAACTATTACTGTAGTCTAAGAAAATAGAGATAACTGGTACTGCTGTCTGTGTGGGCCTGATGAACATGGTTAATAGTCACGGCTACAGAAAAGGCTATTATTCTGGTTGTCATGTGACAGAAATAAAGCTAGAGGTGCAGCCTTTGGCAGAAAAGACGTAGCAGTCCATCAGCTTGTGCAAACACTTGATGTGGCTTTAACCATCTGCAGAACATCTTTCAGAATATAAATAACAATAACAATACCCTGCCAAAACCATGAAAGCATGTGTGTCTAAAAAATACTACGTTCTGTGAAAGCGATACTATTTGTCAACTGCTGTCAAGAACAGATTGGCTTTCGGTTGCCTTAGGAGACAAGCCCTGAAAAGAAACTAGTTTATTCCTCCTACGGAAAAATCTTCATTCAACACTAACACTAACCCGGTATAAACAGAAACCTCCCCACTAAAAGGCAGATAGAATTTTAAACAATTGTAGCCAAAAGTGAAATCCATTTCTGGTATTTACTTAAGAAATGGAAAAATAATCTGCTCCTTAAACGAGACAGTTTTTTCTTTTGAGGTTTTAATCTATTGATAGATACACAAGATACTTACATTTAAAATTACTAGGGAGTTCAGTGTGGGGAAACTTAGAGCCAAATTCAGCTATTAGTTTTGTTCATGAGCGATGTAAGAACAAAACTCTGTAATAGCTCAGGTATTTGTGCAAGTTGAAATGTATTATGATTGCCTTGTGTTAGGCAATGTACGAAGACAGACTGGACCGTTTATTTAATCCAAGGGTTATTAAAATTAAAATGTAAGAATTAAGACAGAAGATGGATACCTAAAAAACAACCTGACCTGGTTGGTTAATTAAAAAATAAATAATGTGAAAAATGATGCTTTACCTATTGTGCAGATTTTGTATTCATAACACTGGAGAAGAATTGGGTTGAAGGGAGTGGTTATTGAATGGGGATAAATGATATGACCACGTGTAAGCCTTGCAATGCCACGCTGTGCAATGAGTTTTGCACTTAGATGTCCTGGTATTTAAGTGTGTATGCATGAGAACCATCAAAGGAGAAGATAAGTGATGAACAGAGTTTTAGCAATGACAATCCTAATGGATAGGTGAGAGCAGGATGAGAGAGTATTTGTGAAAATAGCCTGGGTCGAAGTGGAAGCTTCATGCAGAGGGATGAAAAACTTCATGTCTATGGTCTGGACATGGTTTGTATCAGAGAGACTCACTTCAAGATGATTCCAGTCCTTGCTGACCAACAGAATCAGTGTTGTTACAGTGACAAAAAGAGGAAGCTTTCTCAAGTTAAAAATGTTGAAAGAAATATTTAAAACAATTCAAACATAGATTAGATATGAGATACTGGAAAGTTAAGACATGCCCTTGGCTAGGAGTCAAGTCTGGATGTAACTGATGACTCACAGAAATGATTGTTGATTTTATATTTGCAGATGAGATTAGCCAGAGACACTGTAGAAGGAGAGGAAAACTGGACCATGAGTGTTCCCTGTATGGCCTCTGCATGGAAAGATGCATGTATGAGTTGTCTGACTGAATTCAGGAGTCCTTAAAGTTTGGAAAGCCTTTTCCTTTTGGATTATGAGGAAAGGTATAGCACAATAAATGATACACAGTACACCAGTTTTTAAACCGGAATGGTATTCTGTGTGTAGAATTTAGTGTAGAACTCAGACAGATGGAGCGAGTAAAGAATAGAATACCCATTACTATTCAGAATGATGGTTACTTTGAGTTTTTAAAATGTATTCTGGGTCTTTCTGGGGAGTTAGTTAGAAAGCTGTTTACACCCACTAAAGCCTCTGCACAGAAATACCAAGTAGCATTTGCAAATGAAGATCACCATGAAAAAGCTTTGTGACTCTTCCTTATAAACACATTTTACTTGACTGATGATACTTTCTGAAGAGAGTATTAATATATTCCAGTGAATGTTAAGAATACATATTATCTAGGAGACTGAAACTGCTTTCAAATAGCTCATGCTATTTTTCTTATTTCTATGAATAAAACTTTAATCTTGGGTTAAGAATTTTTCTTTCAAGTTAGGCCTGGGAATGTATGAGCAAATAATTACCATAAAGAGTGGAGTTTTGATTGTTAATTTTGTTGGTATTTTTCTCCTTGACATTGAAATGTTTGAAGGAAAAGGAAAAGAAACTGAAATGGTCATAACAGCATGAGCCATGGCAGGATAGCATACAAAGCAAAGTTTACAAAACACAAAGCCCAAATATCATGTGGCAGAAAGAAAAGCCAGTGTGAGCATCTTAAGCATGATTAGGACATTAATTATTTATGCTGAGATGTTTATTATTGAAAAACAAACTAAATGTGAGATTGTGGTTAGATTTGCATACATTGTAGCAAGCAAGACTTAGCCAAAATCTCAGTATTTTTGCTTCTTGTGCTAATATCTATTACCCAGAAAGATGAAGTTGTCGGTATATTTCTTTTACTTTAACAAGCTTCTTAGATGAAAAGGTGTTCTGTGTATCTTATCTTTTCTACTTACCACTGTACATCTTAATCAGTTTTATTATTTATTTCATTAATGGTCTTTAATAGCTCTGGTCAGCACTAGGCAATGTTAGGCAATCTCATAGATTTCCACGAAATAGGGTTACACTGAAGATAAGAACCAAGATGAGATTCAGAGGTCTGTAAGGAACACATTAGGGATCATAGGGTTGTCCACTTGTGTTTTCAACAAGGCATTGCTGGTAGCCTTGCTGTGGCATTTTCTAGATGCGAAATAATAGAATTGGACATTATTTAAGGTTTAGTTCTCAATCATAGTTCTGTAGGCTGTGTTGTAAAAGTTTTTGATGAGACGATGACTGAGGACAATTTATTGCCTGTCAGGGTGCCATGGAATTAACAGACTGTTTTAGAAATCAGTGTTTGTGGATGCTGCGATGGGAGAGTTGAACTTTCATAAAGAACGTACAAGAAAGGAAAGTATGCCTAAGCTCCTTGAATGAACGTGGATACAGTCCTTCAATCTAAAGAGGTTTCTAGCTCTTCAGAATATATTTATCGGTGTACTCCTGTTTTGTCTGTATTATTTGGTTTAATTTTTATTTTGCTGTTCTATATCTCTGAACTCATACTATTGAATCACTGTGCTTGGCAATAATGGCGCATGGACAGAGCAAATATCTCGGTCATATTGTTATTCTGTATATTGTTGGCATTTGTGTTAATGTTTGTCTTTCAATACCTTCATGAAAAAAGGGGACTTTCTTAAATGAGAGTTTTGACTCCATAAGACATGTACCTCCTGCAAAAACTGTAATCTTAGCAAGGATGTCATCCTAAGAAAAGCTAAAACTATTTTGACATGTGACTTTGACACATTTTTCAAGAGAGAGCAATCATAGCAGAACCCAGGAGCAGTTATCCTGGAAGAGTATTCAGGGCTATATCTGCCTCATCCGCGGGAAGACATGCATACAATGCAGTATCGTCAAGTCTGCTTAGAGCATTCTCAAGCAAAATCTACAGTTAAGGCAAATTCATTCTAATCTTAGATCATTACAGTACTTCTCTGCCTTTTTAACACAAATTCCACCTTCCACACTCCACTTGGCTACAAATGAAATCTATTATTTGTATTATCAGTATGGAAACCTTGATGTCCCATTTATAGCTTTTTTTCCCGTATTTGAGATCCATCAGCATGTCCTGTGTTCATTCTTTCCTCCTAACTTTTTTTCACACTTTCTGTCATTCTAGCTTGGAGAAGAGCAGAAAAATATAATGCCTTGAACTAGCTGTTATTTTTCACTGTTCTCATCAATGGCAAGTAATCCAGAATAATTGGGGTTTTTTTCAGCTTGCATTTGACAAACGGAGAATGGAGCTCAGCCTTTTAGAAATGTCTTTGTGTTTCAGATTTCCATGCACTATGTGGTCCATGAGAATATCCAGATACTTTCCTGCAGTAGTGCTACAGGGGTTATTTTTATTGTTTGTGCATTGGATTTCTCCATTTGGAGAGTACTACACTGAAACTTTTATTGGACTTGGGGTTTGAGTTGGGGTTTTTTGGGTTGGTTTTTTCTTTGGTTGCTGTTCTAATTGATACAAATAATTTTGCATTTTAAGGCTTTTCTACAAAGAATAAAAATGGATGGCTGCCTCATTCCTGCTGACAGAATGAGGCATTTCATCACTGCAGCTCTGGAGACTTGGGCTGGCCTAGATTCAGATTGTTCTGTGCCTAAGGTTTTGCCTTTAGTTGAGGTGGTAATTTGCCTTTGTACGGCCTGTCTGGTTAGAAATGCTTAGAGCTTGCTTAGGTATGTGACACGTGACACCAAGGAAAATGAGGCAATCTTGAAGTGGATAAGTGAGTTGGAGGCTCGTACTCTCATCTTGCAGAGGCCATGGATGTACCCCTGGCCCTAATTAAAGAAGGTCGTCACTGAATTCAGTGCATCCACTATTACACACAGCAGACTGAATCCCTCCCAGCAGTTATTCTGGAGCGACCCCACCAGCTTGTTCCATCTGGGTAATGGAATGCAGAATTCACCCGAAGAAATACAAATAATTCAGTGTTACATTGGGTTAGTTTTAGCTAACTAATAAAAAAGGCTTGGTGCTTTCAGAGTTTTGTCATCCTGTTTTTGCAATAAATAGTCTTTAATTGTTTCATCTGAATGTAGTATAAGCAGAGGCAGGGGCATTTCATATAAAACAACATTAACGCATTTTTCTCTCTTTTTGTTAATCTATAAGATACATTGCCACAAAGCCACGATGTTGATTATTAACAGCATCCTCTACATTGCAGAGTGGCTTCAGCAACTCTGCAAATTGGCTAGATTTGAAGCTGTTAATTATGCAGTATAGTGTGCTTCATAAAGACAGAAATGAGCATGACTTGGCTCAGTTCTTGTGAGAATAAATTGTAAAAGTTGGACCTCTGTTTGGTTTGAATTCTGGCTTCAGAGAGAACATGGACATTCCATACAACGGGCTTGGCAAGTACAGATTGTGTACTCCATTAAAAAATCAGAATATGTTCATCTTAAAGTCGCATACCTGGCAGAAAGCCAGGGACTCTGCAGAGGTCCAAGGCTCATTAACAGGGGGTGCTTTTTATCATTTTGTCAAAGAAACTGAGAAACATCTTAATACCAAATACTGTGTAAATCATAAGAAATGGGGGGGTTTCTTTCTTCCTTGCATTCACCAGCCACACTTGTACTTGTCTAGAGCTGCCTGGCAGCATTTTGAAGTTACCGTCTGCCTGCTGCAGAGGAAAAGGCACATTCACCGACACGTACTGCTCATCTCACATCGAGGCAAATGATGGGTGAGGGTGAGGGGACAGGCATCTTCAAGTTAGGCTCTCTGTTTAGCTTTTTATGTCAATGTAGATGTTGCATAACAAATTATGACAAGATACTTTTACCTTAGGTTTCCACCATCAAGGCATTTACAGGATGCTACTACTTCTGAAGCAAATCTGTACATATTTGCGTCATTTTTCTCAAAGTGTAAAAGAAGATACACAAGCCATAGAAGACAAAAACAGCTCCATAAATTCGAATTATTTGTAAATCTTCCAGAAATATATTCAGGAGATATTATGTCAAATATATGAACGTACCTTTATAACTGTTGCAAGATTGTAGCAGTGTAACTGATACTAGTTGAAATATCCTGAAAGCAGTATTAAATGTTCAGTATGTCACAGTGATGAAAAGTAAAATGTCATTTTTGCAGTTCTTCTAAAAGTTTAAGTGAGCTATTTAAAAAGATAGGGCACCTGGGATTTCAACTGAGATTTTTTTTTTTAACTGACAGTGAAAGAAAATTACTACCTCAACCAGTGTCTTAATCCATAGAACAAAGAGGACTCTATAGCTTAAACATACTAAAATAAGTGTTAAATTCCTATGACTGTTTGGTGTCATTTGAACTTTGCAGTAAACGCACAGATTTATCTGGTGGCATTTTTCTGTGAGAGTTGACCAGCAAGAAAGAGAATGCTTGAGGGAAAACCTTAACAGTATGATTCAAGCTAATGTGTAGCATTAAGTTTCTTATCAACAAGATGTATTAAAATGGAAACAATGAACCAGCAAAGCCATCTTGTGAGTGGGATTATTAGATTCACAGTTTGCTGCTGCTAATTTGTTAGTAGGCTTCAGTTGTTTGACAAAGCTCATACAAACTCATTTTGCAAAACTGATTATTAGATGAAATGCCCTCTGTCATTGCCACAGGAGGAATAGCTCTGAATGAGGGCTATGTCACAAATGGCGTTAGCTGAATGATCTCAGCTCAATGCCATTTACCTAACAGAATTATGAAGATGATGCTGATGTAATGAATAGGTTCTGCTCAGACAAATGTAGTCCCCTGGAGATAATGGAAATTCGGTAAAGAGCTCTTTGTTTTCTTTGGTTTATATGAAGAGCTTGGACTCTAATTAAAGTCAGTCCTCACACTTCTATCAGAATTATGTTACTTTACGATTACTTATTTTGATTTGAAAAACTTTATTTGTGGGACAGAGATGCAATTATAGAGCTCTTTAGGCTTCTTGCTTCTGGAAGATATTTTCCCTTAAACTATGCTTCTTTAGCAGGACTATTTTATTCACTTTGATGAAATATGTCTTAACTAGAATAGCATGGTTGTTAGAGTTAATACAGAATTGAATTCTTTCATGTATTCTACAAAGATTATTGTGTTTTGTAGTCAGTGTTTCATGAACAAACTCAGGAACCAGCTATAGTCAATTCTGAAGGAACCTTCCCACTGGTTTTTTTCTTTTGATCAATAATATTGTTCATATTCATACTTGTAAGAACACTTTCAGAACAAAAATTGTTTCCATTTTTCAAATGCAAATAGCAAACCGTATACCAGTATGGATCAAAGACAAATGAAAATATTGAGGACTTTTTAAATAAACACTTACTTTAAGCATGTGACAACAAAACTGAATCTCAGAATGAAAAGAAATTAATGTAATATTACGATTAAGATTTTCAAAAACCAAACTGTTCCCTGGTGTAAATTTCTGTTTCATCACCATGTTCTTGAAACGCAGCAAGAAACGAGAATGTTCTTCTTCTGTGATGAGTCTTTATGGATGTTCAATGACACGATGAAGTACAGAGAACTGTACCTATCAGAGTGCTAAACATTTTTCAGGGACATTTATTTGGAAAGAATTTCTGTTCGAATGTAAGAAATAGTTTTGCTTGTGCATGCAGCAATGTATGTGTAGAACAGACAAGAATGGTAAAATATTTTTCCTGTTAAAAAGCATCATGGGTTAGTATTTTCCTGGAGTATACATAATAAAATAAATATTTATTCTTTTAGGGTGAAAAAGGAGATAAAGGAGAACCAGGACCAGAAGGCTTTCCTGGAACAGAGGTAAACAGAATAGTAATGAAACAGTCAAGTTACAAACTTCTGGGTGGATAGTTAAGAAATTTAATTCAGACTTTATGTAAGCAGAGTGATGGATCTAGAAATTGTGTGTGCCTGGAGATTTAACATCCCCAAGACTCCAGTGGAAGAAGAGATGCATTCATGTGACGTAGGAGTTCTTAGGACTTCGTGTAAGGAGGGCTGTGGATAAAGATCTGGTGGGTTCCGTGGTGTTTCTGCTCATGGCTCATGAGATAAACTGAAACAAGCATAGGGATTAAACATAATATAGATGAGAATCATTCCTTGTTAGATAATCTGCTGGAAAAGAAGGTATTTTTGGAGGCAGGGTAAAGCTATGGTTTGGTAGTTTTGGTTTCTGAAAGAGAAAATACACAAGCTGTTAGCCATTCCTAGGTGTGTCACTCACTGTGCCGTGTGTCTCTTGAGATAGAATCAAAATTTAACTTTTTTTTTTTCATGGCCAGATTTCACTGCCTACTTAGTTAATTGGACTGGACCATATTTAAGGCAGCGTAAATCTGTATCTAAAAATACTGGATAACCGTGATGACTGAGTTCACGTTCAGGTTTGAACCTGAACCCGCACTATAGGCATGATTATAAAGTAAACCATACTTTTGCCTGTTTTTAAATTTTTATTTATTTTTGTATATATGAAACCGAGACGAGAGGGCAAAAAATCAGGGTTTTTTTTCAGAGAAATACTAAAATAGACAACATGCATAATTTCAA
Organism: Cnemophilus loriae; assembly: GCA_013397755.1. Taxonomy (NCBI): domain Eukaryota; kingdom Metazoa; phylum Chordata; class Aves; order Passeriformes; family Corvidae; genus Cnemophilus; species Cnemophilus loriae. The sequence continues at coordinate 152,407 of VZTF01006247.1, read as the reverse complement.
AAAGCAAGATTTAAAAAACCATAATAATAAAGTCAAGCAAGCTGTTTGCTTGATACCCCCTTTCCAATCCTTCTCTCTCTTGACCTTGATGGGGGTTAACCTGGCTTTAGGTTTTAATGCTGGATACTGTTGACTCTCCAGTTGAAAAGTATTGCTATTAAAGGCAGAGAGCATCTCATAGATAGGGAATGACTGACATTAGGACTATAATCCAGATATAGGATTTGGAAAAAACATTCAGCAATACTTTTTTAAGCACCTTTTCTGAAAGAATAGAAGGGTCAGCTTTGACACAAAAATACAATGGCAGTCTAGCTGGGTCTACTGAAAATGCAGTAAAACAGACTACGTAATTATGACTTTTTACATCACCTGGTTTTCTACGCACACTCTAGCCATAAGAATATTTTTCCTGTTTAGGGTAATTATAATTTAATGCTGGGTAAATCAGGCTTTTTTTAAGTAACAGTGGATGTCCTTCATGTGAGAACATACGCTATGTACTAAGCTGAAACTACATTTAGGTATTCAAAGTGGTATTCTCTTGTAGCCTGCCTGTCTGTAAAGGTGAACCATATACTTCTCTCATGCATACATATATGCTGACAGCATGGAAAAAACACATCTGTGTTTCTTTCCATAGCTCTGGTGACATTTCTGTGTTGGTCTTACATGATCTCCTTTACTACATGAGATCTTGTTCCATCAACCTTTTAGGAAGAGTAAGGTATACCAAGTATCTGATTAACTCTAGAACATATTTAACATAGTGGCACTGTGAAAGTGAAAAATACTGAACATGTATATTTTTAAATATTTACTGAACTGTTGAAATGTCTCAGTAAATGGTATAATAATAATATTATTATTATTATTATGAGAACTTTCATTAAAACAGTAAAACAGTACAACTGCACATGGCAGTGTAACACTGTATTGTTTGAATCCACACATAATTCTTTTTAACAACACTTACATAAAATGCTTTGAATTCAGTTATCACTCTGCATGGAGATGTCAGTCCTTAAATTTACAGGACTGTGTATCATTGACTCTTGGTAACTATCAGTGTCTCTCTAACTTGTTCCTGCAAACAGAAACATAACATCTGATGTTTCTGCAATAATCAAGTTAATCTAGTTACGTAGGTGTAATCTGCAGTGCTGTATAAAGAAAGCCTGAAAACACTTAAAGCTAGTGGCAGCTGTTGTCTCTCTCTGGGGGAGTGAGGGTTTCCATCCTCACAAGAACTGGAAGATGATGACTGAACGTTTTATCTTGAACAAATGGTAGAAACATATTTGAATGTATTTTAATCAAAATCAGAAAAGTAGGTGTCACAGAAAACTTCTGCTTGCTGTTGCTAACTTGTATTTTCTTAGCTGTACAGAAAGTTCTTGCTAGAAAGAAGTAGCATGACAGAGGAAACTAGGCTCTCTCTGGTTTGGAGACTAGGCTGTAACGACGATATACCTAGAAAGTTTTAATTCCCTCTTCTCTCGCTGGTTGTGTTAACTGGCTCAGTTAATCTCATTGAGAACCAGGTTTCAAGGCGGGAACTGTGAATATATTTATCTGTTCTGCACATCTCCCAGTTTATCTCTCCAGTAATCTGAGCCAAGATCTACAAAGCCGTGTCCCAGCCTGGGACATTATTCAAAATCCATCTGACAACATGAATACTTACTATAAATACTACTCATGTGGTTGCCATTGTTTTTAGTTTCTTAAGGAGTAGTTATAAATAACTTAATATATTACTGACATAGTCCTCCTGTAGTACATGTCCATGTCTCTAAGCAGGTATTTGCTTTTATAGGATGAACAGCCAGTTTGCTTGAATAGTATCTCTTTCATCCCTTGAGACTCTTTTAGCCACTTGATATTAAACTCAAGTGCCACATTGCTGCCACTAAAATCCTGTAATTTTTTTAAGATGTTGTTTCCCTTTGCCATTCTTTTGGATATTTTGTTTTACAGATGAGTGTGAGAGCTGTCTGCTTTTGTAACTGACGAGTTATGAATTGTCTGGTCTAGTTGACAAGGTGATTATCAGTGAAAGATTGGACTCGATGATCTTGGAAGTCTTTTCCAACCTTAATGATTCTGTGATTCTGTAATAACGCTGTCATTTGTATCACTGTAACAAATGGAGCTTCATAGACACACTATCCGAAAAAAAACTCAGATAGAAACACCCATAGCCTGTGTGGAATTTGCGATATAAATATCCATGAAACTATCTGTGGAATAAGTTTTCTGTTATATCCATATGTCTTCCTGTTGAACTGAAATGAGAAGAAAATCTTTATCACCAAATCTTTTAGACTCTTTTTGAGTCATATTTTCTTGATCACTGATGCAGGTAGTAATGAATGCCATGGGACACTGCCAATTACTATTTTGCTGACATAAATTAAATCCTTCAGCAAAAGTAAGTCAAAACAGCAAGTTTTATCATACCTGTCAGCATGTGTCTTGCATAGCTGGTATAGGAATAGTGTCTTTCTTGTAAGTGGGGAAAAAGAAAAGTAAAACAAATCTGAAATTAATATGTAGTATACACATTATACCAAGTGTTTAAGTAGTTATTTTTGTTTCTCTTGCTGGGGAAGGTAATACTATAAGTGACTTTTCTCAAACTTTCCTACATAAAATGTTATTCTTTACATTCCTGATGTCAAAGAATGGACCTCTAAAGTTCAGTAAGCATTAGAATAATCCTAGGTTTTCAGTGGAAAGATGGAAAATGTATCAGACCATTTTATTTTGATGCTTTAAGGAAAAGTTAATCAGAAGTATGATCACTTTTAAAGGGATCCAGCATCTTGATATAATAACAATAGTTGTTTACCTTCACACCCTCAGGGCCTGTCTGTCTAATCTTGAACTCTCTTAGCATTAGCATTGCAAGGAAATACGTGGATAGGAAGGGAATAATCCTATTGTTTGAAAAAATGAAGTTGGTGATGATATTTGTTTATATCTAGAATCTGAGAATTCTGTTAGGAACAAAAGTATCAGGAGATAGTAGATGTTATTTAGGGTCCAGTAAATTCTAGTACTGTACCAATCTGAAGTTTTGGAATTCCATTAATGAGAAAAGAGCAGTGGCAGTATTTAAAAGTATATGAGACACGAACTGAAAAAAATATATTGTTTGGAGCTATGAAAACACTTCGCTAAATTAGAAAGGTTATCCCAACATATACAGGTTGGCATTGTACAGCTGACTTTGAAGCTGTTGTTAACTTAGATTTTAAGGCTGCTCTGTGAAGAAAATGTACTACTGTTCTTAGTGGTTAGAGTATTTCCAAGTCCTGTTACTCAGTAGAGGTAACTGATCTGATCTATAATAATGTGGTTGCACACTGTTGGTTAGAGTGTTGGGTTGTGTACTGTATTTCCAGTACGTTAGATAATGTGTATTGTTATAGGAGGTTTCAACCTGATGTGGCAGTGAACCAGATTGCTCTAATGAAGGCCGTGGAATTGCAGATAACGAATTATGTTTTCCTCAAAAGGTATCTTTTAGAGTTGAAAACCTGTTCTCCTAAAAACATCATTGCAATCTTACTGCATTTTCCATTGCCGCATCTGTGCAGCATAGTTTATGCTGTACAAATAAGTGCAATTCCAGTAGGCAACACTGGGCTCCTGCAGGAACTGCTGGAGTCTTCTGGTTGGAGTTGAGCTGATCTTTGCATTTTTTCATTGAGAAGAGTACCTGGTGTCAGCTGGTGGTACATTTTACCTGTTTTATCTGTTTTTCATTCATTCCACTGGAAGAAATACCATTGTCATCCCCTTCAAACAAAAACACTGCCTCTAATTTAATCTTTCCTCCACTGACCCCAATTCACAGCCTTACTGATGTTTGTGATATACTTGTTCCAGTAATTTCTCTGTTGGTTGGAAATTGTGTTACAGTTATTAGTCTTATTTTATATATGTATATAGCACATTTCTCATTTCTGCTTCTTCCAGTGTTGATATCTTGTTAGCTTTGAATTGGCCTTCAACGTATATATTCTAATCCTTGCTTTACATTTTGGCTTCCATAGAGGAACCATAATGTAAGTTTGTTGTGACCTGTAAAAAGACCAAGCTGTAGTCCTTTTAGAGGAGAAAATGCATCAGCTGAAGACTGTTCATGAACTCACAAATGTATATTGTTATATTGGTCCCAAAAAGCTAGAATTAGACTGGGATGGAATTCAATACTCAATTAATTTGCTCTCTGTTATGAGAGTCGCTGGAATTTTTAATCTCTTCTTGAATTTCTGGCAAATTTGGTAACAGACTCCTTAGATCAATAGAAATTTGTTTGTTTTCAAAGCTGACCTTGTTCTCCTAAAACATTGAAGAAAATGAGTTTTTCTAACTTAAGGCTTGGTCTAAAATCATCCGGATTATATCTGTTTAGATATCCACATTCATTTTACTGAAGCATCCTGTTCTGGTCTCTGCCAGAGACAGGATACCCTACTCTACTGGGCTAAAAGGGACTACAAATTTGACTTGGCACTGGAATTCTTACTTCTTATGGCATTTCAGACACAGTGAGCAGCAGCTAAACCTCTCAGCAGCTTCAAAAGGGTGACTGTAGGGAAGAATACGCATGGTGCAGTCCCAGATGTTTTTTTTGCAAGCATTCACTATGCCTGGAACTTATTAAAATTATAATATTTTTAAATGCATATATAATGTGTAGGGGAACCAGAAATACTTCTAATAGTTCTATAACATTGGGTCCTTAAAAATCCTCCTTCAAACACTGTGAGGTTTCTTGTAAAACATATAGTTACCTCTTGTCCTTTAAATTTGAGGTCAATTGTTGTGGTCATCATCTCTGCAGTAGCTGTCAGACTGCACAGGAACATGCAGGAACACTACTAAAAGCTTTAAACATAGCTATTGGGAAAAAATAAGGTTCACAGTTTGAAAGTGCCATGGCTCAGGCTCAGTATCTTTCATCCGCAGTTGCCTTTTGTATTCAGTAGAGACACACAGATATATGTCACCATCTGTGAGTTGCAGATTTTTTTTTAGCCTTATCTCTTGTCTTTTGTAAACATACTGCCGAAGAGCCGATTCTTAAACTCATAACTATTGTTCCACTACTGATTTGCTAGTATTGATTTTGAACCAAATCCATACAGTTTGCATACCTGAAAAATCCCTAAAATGGCTTTAAGAATATGGATTGGTTGTGTTTTATGTAGTTGTTCAGAAGGAGGTGGAAAGTAAAATGTAGCAAATGGAGACAATATTAAAGCTATGTCATAAATATGCAGATTGTAAAAAGAAAGCAATTTTTTGGCTTGGTTTCTGAATCCATCTGCCTATTACATTTTTTAAGTTCAAACAGCAAAACTACTTCTGATTTAACTATTACATATTTGGCAAGCTTAATAAAGAACAAATCAAAGCTAAATCAGGGGTATTTACAACAACCACAAATTTAATCCAAAGTGGGTACTTAAATGCTCATATAGTTCTAAATGATGTTCCTTCCAGATGGTGAATTAATGTAATTTTAGCAGGAAGTGAAGTTGCACAAATAGGCAGTATTTAGAACACTCACTGATTTCATGTTTCTGTACCCACCAAGGCACAGATGTTAGTTACCATTTTCATGCCAGTTGTCTCTATCTTCCTAATAATTGCAAACTGAGGAAGAGAGTTTGCAAGGAGAAAAAGGGAGCTGGGAAGAACTTTAGTTCATAAACCCTAATTCAGATGTAAATGAATCTTTTCTATCCTTGACCTATTTCACCTCCAGAATAATAACGATGGTGGCCTACTTGTGGATTATCTCATTATGATTGGGTCTTGTATTACCTACATTGTTGCCATTTCATTTCTAAGTAAATCTTTGGATTTGTAGAGGTGTCTCTGACTTGCAGTATACACAGTCTCTCATGCCACTAAAAAGTGGTAGTCAGAGGGAAGGCACAAGACAAATCTCTTGGCTTAAATAAAAATGAATTCCCGATAGGTTGGTCCAGCATGAGAATTAAGTTCATTCATTGCTGTTGAATGGCTTGAATTTGCTGGGCATATTTTGAAACATCTCATTTTTCCATTTGTTTTGCAGCAAGGAGAAGACAACAAAGATTGTGTGCTGGGTACTAAAGATATTTTATGGGGTTTTTTTGTGTGCTTCTGGTGAGAACTTCTTGGTGGAAGAGTTGTATAAGAGATATCGTAGAGGGTAGATTCAGACTATGCGTGAGTAGGAAATACTTTACAATGAAAATGGTGAAAACTGAAAAAGTTGTCTCAGAGAGGCTGTAGATGCCCCATTCCTGGAAACACTGATGAATGGGTTGGATAGGGCTCTGAGCAACCTGATCCAGTTGGCAATGTCCCTGTTCGCTGCAGGGGAGGTTGAACCAGACGACCTTTAGAAGTGCCTTCCAACCCAAACCACGCTGATCCTGCGAGTGTGAAATGGCTGTGTGCGTAATGTGTAAGGCTAGGCAGTATTATTTGCTTCTCTAGTTGAAGGCAGAAGTAAAGAAAGAGGTATGAAGGAATCGATTATTTCTCTGATTGCCTTTGTGAACACTGGTGAAAATGAGAGTGCTAGAAGATGTGCAGCAGCTCTGAGCTGTACCTTCCTGGAGCTCACCAGTTCAGCACTGCTACCTGAAACATAAAATCTGCAGTTCTCTGTCCACTTCTGCCTCTTTCCCAATTCTAGCAGCTTTCAAGTGGATGTACTAGCACTCTCTCTAATATTCTATTTTATCTTTGTTGGCCATGCAAGACGTAAACCTACTGGGGCTGTAAAGGAACTTTGCATTTCTACTCACTATTTACCATAATGGGGCACAACAAAGTAGATTGGCTTCATATGTTTAATTATGTGTTGAAGACACATGTGGTCTTTTGTTGATATTTGTGTGTTCACAAAATAATGAAAATAAAGAATTTTGAGATAGTACTAATAACGTAATAGAATTTTAAGGCCTGTTTGTTTTGTGTATACTAATTCACAGTGTTACAGGATTTTGTCCAATATTTTTCACAGATGACAACAACTATGCATTTCTCTTCTTGTCCAGGGACTAAAAGGTGACCCTGGTAGTCCTGGTGTGGCTGGTCCAAAAGGAGAAAAGGTACCTTTTTCAATTTATTAATTTGTATGTATATGTGAGGGTGTATGATATTCTTCGGCTTTGAACACGTTGCCATAGCTATGTGTGGCAAACACCCACTGCTGTCATTTGTGCAACTTAAGGGTTGAAGAATATGAGTGCAGGCTAACTATAAGTGCAAAAGACAAGTACCCTTTATCACAATGAATTTTAAAAGGAGTTCTAAATTTGATGTTCTGATTGCTCTCTGGGTGCACCCATTTGCTGCCATGAACTAAACCTGGAGGTCTCAGATGTGATTTGTACCTCAGTGACCTAATTCTGTGAATATTTGCACAGTCAGATGTCTTTACATATGTGAGCTGTCACACTGACTTCAGCGGCCACCTTGTGCATGTAAGCTGCAGCTTGTAACTTGACATATGGAAATGTGTTTTGAAGGACTGCTTTTTTTAATCTGTGATTCATTTATGCAGAGGCCTAGCATTTTTTTTCCCTTTAACCTGTGGTGAACTGTGCATATCTATGCCATTACTGGAGAAGAATATCTCTTTACTCACATATTTCCATAATCAACATGTTTGATGATTGTACTGAAATCATTTCTGCAGTGCTGCATATTCTCTAAAAGGTCTAGAGGTTAAATATGTATTACTAAAGAGATTGTTGATTTACTTCCTCTCCTGTTTTAACTAGGGAGATGCAGGACCTCCAGGACCAGCTGCCTTGAGTGTGAGTACATGTAAAGAAAAACAGCCAAAAGAAAATCCCTAAGAAATGCTGCATGTTTTTCACTTATTTGCAATGTGAATACTCCCACTAACAAACCTAAAAGTCAAGTCCCTTTCTCCATAGGGCCTCTGCATTTTCTATATGACTTGTGAAAGGAATTCTGTAAATAGAGAAAAAAATAAGCATGTTTTAAAAAAATCTTGTTTCCTACCAAATGCTAACATGGATATTATCTTGTTTATTCCATGTATAAATAGTATAGGCTTGTTCAAGTGAAAGAATTCCCTTGTTATTTTTAGGGAAAAGCATTTTTCAGTAAAAGCTTGCAAAAATGATCAGTGCTTTTAGGGTATTGTATTCTGGATAGATACTGCTGTATAGATGGTGGAAAATGTTCTTAATTTCCTTGCAATGATCCAGGCCCCAAGCAGGTACAAAGCCTAAAGAAAAGTGTCCCCAAAACTCTCCAGGCATGCCTTATTTGCTTCATAAAAGTATTAAATCCTGTCTGAATTCTAGTGGTTTCACTCATGAGATGAAAAGCCCTTCCATTCAGAACAGTCTATTTGGGTAAAAACCATTCAAAATGGTGCAAAAGATTGTGGCAAAAATAAAAAAAAAAAAAGAAAGAGAGAGACAAAAGCTTCCAAATTCCCAGGCATGTTCGTGTTTCACAACATGAATAGCTCTTCTCCCAGACTCGGTGTTATGAACCACATCCATAGTATTCATATTACCCATGTGATCCTAAAAAAACTTCAAAAGAACTGTCATTCATAGTGTAAATGAATATACATTGTCTTTTCCCTCTCTTAATTTCCAACACTGTAGCAGCAAGGATCTCCCTTAGATCTTACAAACATTGAAGGATATAACAGAGACTCATAAGATAAAGATAAATTCTATTCTTAAGGTGTCAAAATTAAGTTGCCATGTTTTAGAGTACTTGTTTTTAGGATCATGAGTTCTAATATCCTATATCTCGATTTCCTGAGAAGCTAGTATTGTGTCCCAAGATCAGTGACTTTTTGCTTCAGTTTATGTCTTGCTGAAGGTAAACAGGCCTATTTATGTCCTTTAGTTCTTGAATATACAAACTGTGTGTTGGAAGAGTTAATGTATTATTAAAATATTATTAGCAATCTCCAGTTTTACTGTAGTAGATGCATTGGAGTGTATCTTGCTTTAGATAGATTCTTACAGCCTTGAAGAGATCATAGAAATAGGCATCTGACATGTCTGAAGATAAGACAGGAAAAAAACTTGAGAATATCTATTTTATGTGTGCTCTAAGACCATAGAGCAGTCTTTTTGAGCATTTTTTATGTAAATGATGGAAAAATTAGTACACCTGTTCTGATAAAAGTTCCTGGGTAGGAATGTTCCTGGTAAGGATCATACTCAGAGGTCAGTAGTTTGATATCAAGAATCACAGAATATGCTGAATTGGAAGGGACCCACAAGGACCATCAAGTCCAACTCCCTGCCCTGCACGGGACCATCCCAGAAAGTCACACCACATGCCTGAGAGCATTGTCCAAAAGCTTTCTGAACTTTGTCAGGCTGGTGCTATGACCACTTCCCTAAGGAGCCTGTTCTAGTGCCCAACCACCCCCTGGATAGAGAACCTTTTCCTGATATCCAACCTAAACCTCCCTTGACACAACTTCAGGCCATTCCTTTGGGTCCTGTCACTAGTGACCACCGAAAAGAGATCAGTGTCTGCCCCTCCTCTTCCCCTCGTGAGGAAGTTGTAACTGCAATGCGGTTTCTCCTCACTCTCCTCTTCTCCAGGCTGAACAGACCAAGTGACCTCAGCTGCTCTTCGCTGCAAGTCCCTTCTTCCTCCTTGTGGCCCTCATTTGGACACTCTCTAGGAACTCAATATCTTTCTCATATTGTGGTGCCCAAAGCTGCCCCCAGCACTCGAGGTGAGGCTGCCCCACTGCAGAGCAGAGCAGGACAATCCCCTCCCTTGCCCGGCTGGCGATGCTGTGCCTATTGCCCCCCAGGACACTTTTGTCCCTCCCGGCTGCCAGGGCACACTACTGAATCAGAAGCTGCTTTCAGATTGACTGAACTTACTCCTTCTGTACCTGAAGTGGTCCAATTTCATAAAATGAACTGTCAAAGAATTGCATTTCTTTGATTATAGAATGCTGAGCAAATGTTTCAGTTCTTTGATTCCAGCACAACAAGACGTCTCTGTGTTGGTACATTTACTGATGGTTGTCTTTACACTTTTTAAAAGAAAATACTTAAATTTTAGGAAAGCAGACACAGTCTTCAGAGGGATGTTAGTAACTGATGTAGACAAGAGTGAGTGTGAATGGGTTTAGCCATTTGAAGACAGATTACAGCAGTGTGGGAATATACGGCCCAGCAGGAAGGCTTTCTCTCTGTGCCACTGTAAATAGTCATGCGTTTCTGTTGGCAAGAGCTAAAAGAAGATGAATTACATGAGTGATGGTGGCTAGGGGAAAATTCAGTTTTCAGAGTGGTTTTGTTTGTGTGAATTCTGTGTGGCTGTGACTCTTACGATATATAATCATGAAAGGAAGATCTCGTATCTTGCTGTGAATAATTAGTAGGTCAGATAATATCGTGGTTCATGTGTCACTTAATGAGAACTTACTATGTCAGAACCATTCATGCCGTTGTAGCCAAAATATGATGTAAGTGTTTCAGTTATGAATTCTGTTAAAGTTTTAAAATGTTCCATTCATTTGGGATGCAAGCATAACATCATAAATTTATCCTCTGCTTCTAGTAATTTTTATTTTTTCCTAATGTGAAAATTATTTATTTTTATCTAAAAGAGAAATGAATTATTATGCTGGGGGGCAGGGAGGAAAGAGGAGTGAAAATAGTGACACACTGTTAGAACTAAGTCCTAAATATGACTTCTGGGCAGGGAAGGAGGGAATATTGAAAGGGGCTTGGTTTTGCTCAAACTGGACAACTGGGCCTGGGTCATCAACCTTCTGCCCCAGTGCAATTGCATACAGAGACAGGTGGTAAATGATGGCATTATACAGAGCTGTAGGGCCTTGTGCAGCTTTTCCATTCCTATGTGTTTTCGTAGAAATCATACATCAGTGGAATAAGCTGAGTGAGGTCTATGATATCTTCTGATTTCAGTATAAACTAGACCATCAGTAGTGTTGTTCGGGGTCGGAATATTCTCCCCATACACAGACCTGAACCATGCTTCTGTCCTTAGCACAGGGAGTGTGAAGGTAGCAAAAGACTGAGACTGCTTCACTGCAGCTGCTGGTTGGTCCAGGGAGAGTTGCCTATAGGTAATCTACACAAGGATGTAACAGCAAGCAGTAGAAATTCCTGTTTTTTCTTTCGTCTGTGCTATGGGTACCTGCAAAAGTCTGAGATGTCAGTGACTGTGTCCAAGTGTTTGTGCAACCCTGATGAGTAGGAAATCCCACACTGCTCAGAAGCATGAGAAACATGGAAACGTGAGAAAATACAGAAGAGAATGAAGGGATTGGTACTTGGAGGAAAAAAATGTATTTTTCAGTGTTCAAATGAAAGATATAGCCATTATAGTATGGGATGAGGGATACTTCAAGGCAGTATGTATGGCAGAATTCATAAACACCCAACAGCTGTAACAACCAATTAGATAGATGAGCATATGCCAAACTGCAAAACAGGCAAAACAATAGCACTGCTTTTTAAGATGCAAAAATTATTTTATGAGTTTGAAATTGAAATTTCATAGCTCAGAAAGTGCATCTGGAAAATAAAGTAGAGCTCTGAATCTTCCTGTTTGATGTGAGTTGACAGAAAATTTCACACTGAAACCTAACAACATGAACACTTAACAAAACTTCTCACTTGTAGCAATAGCAGAGAATTCAGAAAGATATGGGATTGGAATCCCATGTGTTTCTGTGCATTTCTTTAAGGCACATACATATGTGCCTTAAAGAAATGCACAGAAACACAATTGTCAGTACAATTTCATCAATCATGCATGAAAAATTAGAGAAAAGAAACAGCACTGTAACACAAAATATGCTAAGCTGTAAGAGGAAATATGTGATAAAGTTTATAGGCTTTACATAGAGTCCTAATGAAATTAGCAATTTTCAGTAGTTGTAAGTATATTTGTTTGAGTTGGGCATTATTCATGCAAATACTTTTTGTTGTAAATTTGACATGTGTATGTGTATATTTGAGCCGTTTTATTAAGGATGTAAAATATCCGTGTGTTCCTATGAGTCAGTTAACACTACCCGAGTCCAGATATATGTATTTATTTTTTCTTCTCAGTTATGGTGGTAGTTTAAGGGGAGTAGTCCAAAATCATGAGTTTAATCATGCCGCCTTTAATTTATCTGCTATGTTCTGAATTGCTCTGTAAGTACTAAATGTCTCTTTTCTTTAGTACTTCTCAGGTGTCTTATGAATAAATGCTGGGATTATATTTTGAACTTTTCTCCTTTATTATGTCCACTTTATGCAGCAGTATGTGGGGGATGTTTAAAGTTTAAGTTCCCTGATAAATTGTACCGTAGCTGAGGAACCTTCAGGGAGTAAAAAGAGGGGACTGTGCTGCTCTGTAGTGTGGTTTTGTCGAGATGTGGGATTTAGTGGCAGAAGCTGGGGACTGCGTTCTGCGGGGTCACAGCTGGCTCTGCAGCTTGCCCGCTCTGGTATCCCCAGCTTAAGCCTGTGCGTGCCGTGTCAGAAGAGTGACAGGTGAGGGAAGGTAGCACAGCCATCTCTTGTAAAATATATGATAACTATTCCTCTCGACACTCGATACGCTGCTTTTAGTTCCTGAGGAAAATGAGCGTCCGTCTGTACGTTCCTGCGAACCTATCCCTTTCAGGAGTTATAAAATACTCATCCAGATGGCACCAAGTGTTTACTCAGAAGCCGAGGCTTAAGTCGCTCACAGACAGAAGTCCCCAGGACTTGCTTACTAAACAGATATTTGGAATGTTGGCTCCTAGATCTGGTTAAATCGATCCGAAGGAAGCTGGTGCACAAGTGCCGTGTGGAGGCGGCTGTGGGAGGAGGTTGCAGATTCAGGTCTGGGCAAGCTCCACTGTAACTTTTGGCTCTCCCCTTTCTAAACAAACATCAGCAACAGATTGCACAGCTTTCTCCTCAGTTATTCATGTGAAGCTAAAGAAAGGGACACACTCTCTAGTAGTAAGCAACTCAAATAACATTACTCTCGCTTTCTTTTCATGGAATGACATAAAGGAAAGTAATTTTATTTAACTAAAGAAAGTATAGACTGAAAATAACATTTTCATTCTTAATCTCTTCTTTTTATACACGTACTTAAAGGAAAATCTGAATTTTATCCATCTGAGCTTTTTTAAGGGAGGTGTAATAGCTTCCTGAAAATACTAAGCTGTTCAGTTGTTTTTCATCAAATATAGTGATCTCTTAACTTTCACAGTATAACTTACAAATATTCTCTTCTTCAAAAAGCATTTTTTAAGTATGGGAGCAGATGCTGTGAAGATTACCCCTTTACTGAAACAGAGGAGATGATTTAGCAGTTACAGTGCAGTTTTTATCTTCTTTATGCAGTAATACTGATTCTGCACAAGTGAAGATTGAAGTCTTAGCCTTACAGTAAATTTGTTTTTCAAAAATTACTATGATAAATTGGCATGAATGTGATTTATATGTCCTTCATTAGAATAATGATTTGAGAATTGTCTCATATGCAGTAGACATGAATGTAATGAATAATTTTGATTTACTCCTCAGGATTTTAATTATACTTTTTTTGCCTAGCAGATAAACCTATGTTTATTAAATGAACTAGGTTCATGAATGTGAACTTCTGTGAAATTGCCCTTCCAATTTCCCTTTCAAATTATTGTCTCTGAAGGAAAGTACATTTCAAGTTAACAGAGAGAGCTAAAGAAATGGCCAAACCAAAGAATAATGACATCAGCGAGGAACATATTTTATGTTTGCGTCAGTAATAAATTTTCAAGAAAATGTAGCTGATCACGTTTTCTGGCAGACTGAAATACTTCTGCTAAATGCTGTCTCCTTTTCTATAGAGGCAAATGGATTGAAAGCAGTTTAGAAAGAAAAGTGGTGTAACAGCAAAACAATATGGTCACAGCAGTAAGTTTAAGAGGCCGAGCAGGTGTACAAATTTTTCCACTTGCTGTCTCAAGGTACTTCAGCAAGGACGTGAGTGAGATCGGGTCATGTTTGGAAATGCTTAAGATAGAGCTAGTCTGATTTCCCTCATAAATGGTAATACAAGAGGAAATTAGTCATCCTTCTGTGATTTTCCTGTGCCATTTTTCCCATTGTAACATATTTGTAACAGCAAGGCGTGTCTGCAAGCTCTGTGGGCTTCCGTGTGGGTGGTGGTGGTGGACAGTCTTTTGGACAAGAAGAAGAAACTATTGTATTTGTATTTAAAGGTCTCCCCCTTCCTCATCCTCCTGTTTGGGGTTCAAGGTAGGGCAGCATCACAGTGTTGCAGCAAGTAAACTGCCTTAAGATACCTGAGAAATGAACACTTTGACCATCTTGACTGCAGGGAAGTTATTCACATTTCGGTTCCTTTGCTTGCTGAGTGTGATAGTCTGTTTTTACCTGAGAGGAGGCCATTCATTTACTCTCAGTATGGTACAAACAGGCCAAAGAGGAAAATATTCTCCAAATAGGGTAGAAGGATCACAGTGACCTGCACAGTAGAACTTGTTCTTTACAAACACCTCCAGATAAGTAGATGCATTTAAGACCTGTTGAGCTGCATCTTGTTGCATCCTGTCTGGGATGCTGTGCCATTCTTACATCAGTGCAGCCACAGCAGTGCCATCCATCGCACAAGGAGTATTTGGGTGGCTGGGGAGTGCTCGAGTCAGTCAGGGTGCAGTTCTTCACTGTGACCACCTGTTGTGCTATGTCAGGAATTTGGAAATCTGTGGTCACTTTTTACCTGACTCTTGATTACTGTGATTCCATGCTGCTTTACTTGTGGAGTTTACAGAGGGATCATTGAATATATAATTCAACAGTGTGACAGCTTTTCTTTATCCTGACAAGAACTATGTTTAAAGAATTATATCAATCCCCTGCAATGGGAACTGCCCGCCAGTTTGCTTTTAAAAATGTTTTAGCAGTGATGTTGTATCAGTGGAGCTATACCTTTCTATGTTTATCAACATAATGTTTTGAAATTGCTTGGCAAAATCATATCTGTTATAGCTAGGTCTATTTGAAGTAACAAGTTTTATCATTATAAAAGCTTGCATATTCAAATGGTTTAAAAGTGACCTATTCTTACATTACCACAAGGCGTTTCTGCATACCTAATTTAGACTACGTGTCTGTCTTTGTTTGACTCATCTCATTAAACTACATACATTTTTTCCCTGTCTAGTAGCATTTATTCCATAAAAATTGAGGTCATGTGTTTGCTGGAATTCAGCGAGGAAAAACTGGATGAGAGTAGCTTGTGTATAGAACACATAAACCAGTCTATAAATGAAATAATTTTTGTGCCTTAATTAGACCTGCATTATTATTGCTAACATTTGTATTATATTTAATTTGTGTTGAGAAGGAAATGCATTCCAGCTCAGAATGTATTCCAGCAGCACTACTTAAAGTACATGAGGCAGCTGTCTACCCTTCTGCTTCAAAAAACAACAGCTATGTTTTGAAGCAACTTTCAGAATACCTAAAATATATGTACTTGTCTTATAGTTTGCTGTCTTGGCATCCACCATAATCTTCCATGAGAAGTAACATGAATAACAGCTTTAAGTAACCTCACTATTCCACTTCAGCTGGGATTTTTTTTTTTTTAACTTTCTTTGTTTCACCATGGAGTCACGATAAAAACTTTGCTTTTTTTTGTGAGTGTGTTCTTAGGCAGTTACTCTGAGTTGTTAAATTTATGAACGATGCCTCCACCATGTCTCTGCAGATGCTTGTCGTGATGTATCAGGTATTTAAAAATGCTTTTGCACCTGAAGAGTCACATGACAAGATTTTAGCCCTTCTGTAGTAAGCAGCTTCTGACAGCTCCACACTCACACACTTTAAATTAACAGCTTCTGAAACTTAAAACAGCTCAACTGGCTGAACTGTTCACTGATTTTTCTATACCTTCCTAACATATTTTTCTTCTACTGTCTCAAATAATTCTTATTAGTTTTTATCTCCTGATACTTGCAAAAATATTAGCTGTTAAAGTACTAAAATGTGAATTCCTACAGATATTTTCAATACAAATTCTTTTAAAGACTCAATTATTCTACTGTAGCATTTTTGAAACCTGTTGTTTTTTTCCTAGTTTCCCTCAGCTAAGGCTTCAACTAAGTTTTGATGATATTTTGTTTAAATATCTGTCTGCATGTTCTTCACAGTGTGCTTGCTTTTTCTATTCTATATTCTAACCAGCATCTTTTCCCTTGTCAACACTTCCCTTTATGGTTTACCTCTTATAAAGGAATGCACAAGTTTCTGCTCTTCATTTTCAATGTTTTGTACAACCCTCTTGTGCTTACCTGTGCATCATGTTTCATCTCTCCTCATAGCCATCCTCACTCATTGTGGTAGATTTTCTAAGTTTCAGTTGCACTTAAGAACATCTCCATTTTACTGACTTTTATTTTCCCCAAGCTACATGGTAATGTTTGAGACATTTGCACTTCATGTTCCTCAAGCTCCTTCAGGTACATAACTCCAAGGGGCTTGCTTGGCCCATGACAGGAACAGGCTTTGTAGACTGTATAAGTTATTTTAATTCACTGCTCCAGGAAGTAGGTAGAAGGCTACCACCTTCCAGCCTCAAAGGTGGCCTGGCGGAGTCAGGAAAATCCCTTGTGTGTTAGGTCACCTCAAAGGATGCATCATATTTTCCTGCCAGCCTGATGTCACAAAAATAGGCTGGTTTTATACCTCACAGTGCCTTGTGCTGTTCTAGACATTCTTTTGTTCATCACCATAGCCATGCTCTTGCCAGTTCAAAGGTATCCAAGTAACAGTGACACATAGTGAATTATTTCAATTGCCTTTCAGTATCTGAAGGGCACCCATGAGAGAGGTGGGGACAGACCTTAGCTGAGCCTGTGGAGAGGACAAGGTATAAAACTGAAGGAGGTATTAAACTGAGGGAGGGTCAGTTTAGGTTAGATATAATAATGAAGTTTTTTACAATGAAGAGGGCAAAACACTGGAGCAGATTGCCCGTAGAGGTGATGGAGGCTCCATCCCTGGAAGCATTCAAGTCCAGATTGGATGGGGCTCTGAGCAACCTGGTCTAGTTGAAGATATCCCTGCTCATTGCAGGACGGTTGGACTAGGTGACTTTTAAAGGTCCCTTCCAACTCAAACCATTGTATGGTTCTATGATCTTAGTTGCTTTGGCTGTTGTTTACCTGGGGAGTTTGTACTTGTAGAATAGATGGCCTTCTGACATAAATGTTTTGAACACAATCCACAGCACATCCCACATACCACAGACAGATGACAGATAGATCTAGGTATGTATATTCAATCTATATTCTATCTCCTTATCTGTGGTGGTAGGCTCCTCTGACCAACTGTGCTATCCATGGTCTGAGAGAGTCAAATCTGATCTTTGATCACCAAAGGAAGATCTCCAGAAATTAAATAGGAATGCGACCTAAGTAGATACTTTAGTCTGCCTTCCTACAAACATGTATTTCTATTCATTGCCAAGTTCTATAGGAGTTCAATGGTAGATGTTTTATCCATCTGTTTAGACAGAATTCACGGTAGAAGGATTCCTTTTCATTTCTTCTACAGGTTTGTTCTGCAGTTATTTTTCCATGATCTCTTTCAGTGAATGTTGAGCAGAGATAGCATTGCTCAGTCATTACTTTGGCCAAGTTACTACAGTTTTAGAGTATTATTTAACATGGCCCATGTTGTCCTATCACTTTTTAAACAGAAGATCCCACTGAAGCTGGTGTGAACTTTTACCTCAGTTTCAATATCAGGATGTGGCTCCTTGTACAGGGGCGTCCTCCCTGCGTAGTTACCAATTGTACACAGCTCTCCTCCCTTTCCTTGAAGATAAATCTCCTTATCTGGTTCCTTTTTCTTGACAATAATATTGTAGAGAGAAGAAAAAGAATAAAAGTACTCCTTGGATAAAAATGTTGGCTATTAATTATCACTATTGTGCAGTTACATTCCTGTGTAATTCTTGTCCCCTTGGAACCTTATTGTACAGATATGTGAGGCTAAGTATTTCCTCCCCCATAAAACAGACATTACAGGTTTTCATCCAATTCCCCTGCATAAAGTTGTCACTAAAATGAAAAATTAACAAAACAAAATTCCACCTCTTCCTGAATTCTCAGAATTTCTTTACAGAATTAGAATATTGCAGACAGTTAGACAGAATACTCTGCAAGTTCCACACTACCTTGATGAGAAAGTTAAGAAGCTTTAAAGAGGTCACATTGACATGCTGCTTTTTGTGTTTGTATGAGCTACATAACTTGCACTGTAATTAACTTACCATGATATTATTTGTTGGACACAACTTTCTCATGCATATTTTAGTTCCATAAACTTACAGTGAAAGATGGAAATGGTGTGCATCAGCTTTGTAAAAGATCCTAAACCTTATCTTGTTTACATTATAAACTGAAATGATAGGAGAAATATCCTATAGTGAAATACTGTCTGATATATTTTTAGCTTTAGTGTTTGAAAGTGGAGAAATGATAGGAATGGAAAAGCTCTTGAAATGACCACTTCTTTTTAAAATTGAAGTCAGATTACATTCTAATCAACTTAAAACATTACTTGAAGTTATATGAGCTAGTAGCTTTGGAATGCCTACTTACTTTCTCAAGTTTGTCTTGGGAATTAGAGATCATAAACGAACTTCTTAAATTAATTTCTAGAAATGTGGGTACTTTCAAAAATCATGATTTTCAGGAGGCCTCAGTTCACCCTTATTGGGTCAATAAAATGTGTAATTGATTCTAAATAAGGCGTTTGAATTTGACCAAAGGTATAACTCAAGCTGAAGCAATACACGACTCTGAGTAATTTTAAAGATTTTAATATTTTAATATTTCAAATTATGAAATAAACAAAATGTAAGATCTTTAATTTTGTGACACCCTGTAAGAATAGGCAACATAACATGCAAAATTTTTTGTTTTAATTATGCAATGCAGAACTGTTACATATTCTTTGCTGATTACATTGAAAATGATTTCACAGTTCTTGTTGCTATAATGGAAATTGGATTGCTTCCTCGAAGTAATTTTTTTCATTGTGCTCCAAGGTGACTCATGAAGTAAAGGGGGAGTGGGGTAAATGGCTGTTCTAAGTTGTTCTGAGGTGTTATTTGAAGGCTTTATGATTATATTGTACATTAATCAGATATAAAATTAAAGTCCCATAGCATAAGAACTGGTCTGTGATTTGGTCTGTGACTGAAAAAGGCAGATCCTTGCACTGAGTTCAGAAGGAAGGCTCACAAATCAAGGATGTATTCAAAACACCCAAAGCTCCTGTGCCTGTTTAGGAGAGAGGGGGGAAGAAAAGAGGCACTAAAGTGTTTTGAAAAGCCGAGCCAGACATGCAGAGGAAGCAGCACAGGGCTGGTTCTTAGGATACAGTGAGCATAAGGCCTTCTGCTATATTTAGTTCCCTTTCCATGCCTTCGCCTCCCCCTTCAGTGCATATATTTGAATTTGAGTTGTAGAGTAAGTTGTCTTTCATTTAAAATAACTTTTTTTTTTTATGTCATCCTAACTTAACAAGATAAATTGCTTTTCAGTTAGTATTGTAGTTAAATATAACTATGCTTAATTACATATTACATAACTATTGCTGACTTACCTCTTCTTTTCCAAAGGATTCAGCCTTTATATGATGGAATGTGATTAATATTTATTGTTTGTGCTTTTTCTTCTACCTTAACATAACATTGAATGAAGTGTTATGAATAACCAGTTCTTATTATCAGAAATAAATGCTTTGTCTTGCCATCTGGATCTTTGGATTAGTCTTACTTCTATTAAAAAAATAAAGGATGAAAATAGCACTGAATGTTATAATGGTTTAATGTTTGTATTTTCAGGGTTTGCTGGAGGGTCCCCAAGGTCCACCTGGCAAAGAAGGTCAAAGGGTGAGTAAACTTAGTGAACAACTGGTGAGTGTGCTAACAGCTTGATGTGCGACTTCTGCCTAAGCACCAAGAAAAAATGGTAAGGTAGCAGCTGAGTATGAAGCATGCTGACAACAAACTGAGCCTTGACACTTGAGGTTTCTCTTCAGTTGAAGGAGATTTAACAATTTCAGCCATCTAAAGTGTTTTAATGACTGGCAGCACAGATGTATTGTATTGTGTTTTGTGCAGTGTGTTTCTGCTGTAAGTTTAAGTAAAATAATTTTAAAACTTTTCAGTTTTCGTTTTTTAGCAGGGATGCACTATATCTTACAACATCTAAGATAAATAAAGATATGAATTTAGGGTCATTATCTGAAATATTAATAGAAACCAGTACTACTGCAAGCATCAACACCTAACATACGTGTACAAAAGATATGATCCAGTAAAGAGGGGTGGGAGGGCAGAATATGCCAAATACATTAAATAAACTTTTGGTTATTCAGAATTTTAATATAATTAAGTAATTGACTGACTGGTTTCTCCATGTTCCATTTTTATTTTCCCTGACTTATTGAATTTGATAACTCATTAGAACAGATAATAAATATTTATGATTGTGGTATCAAAAGAATTAATTCCGTTTTGTAAAATTATAATCTAGTATGTTCCTAAAAGTTCAGGAAGATAGTAAGACTGAAGCATTTCAATATTTTTATGGACTAAGTGTGTGACCATTTTGCAGTTTTGAAGTTGGGTCTCAATAATTTTTCGTTTGTTTAAGCATCTTGATATTCAATATCT
The DNA here is from genome assembly GCA_013397755.1 of Cnemophilus loriae. NCBI lineage: Eukaryota > Metazoa > Chordata > Aves > Passeriformes > Corvidae > Cnemophilus > Cnemophilus loriae. The sequence goes on along the minus strand of VZTF01006247.1, from coordinate 131,641 downwards.
CAGTTAAAATATCTGAAGTAAAAGGATTTAGTGTTTCTCATCATTGATCTTATTCAACTACAGGGAATTTTTAAAGGCTAATTTAATGATTCCAATAATAGTAATAAAACTAACATAAGACTAGTTGTTGAACAAAATGAGTGATGATGCGTAGGCCCCAAAGCTATGTTTTATGTTGGTTTTTAAGTTTTAAAAATAGTACTAAATTCCATTTAAGTTAAACACAAAGATATGAAAGCTGAGTTTATTTACGTTTCTCACTAAGGGTTGGGAACCTGTTCAGAAGAAGTCAGTGTAGTAGTGGAGAATTCAAAGTTATGTGATGAATATGTTATTAAAGCACATTTACTAACATATTAACATCCTTATTAAGGATTTTATAATTACCATGACTATTATGGTTAGGCAATTAAATACATAGGATACTGTGAAAACATATTTGTATCCCATTTTAGCTTATTTTAGAGTTGTTCTGTGGAGTATTGCATCTTCAAAAAGACCTACTTCTTAAGGAACAGTTATAAATATTCCTATGTTTTAGAAATTTCACTCCTTAAACTTCTTCACTTTTTAAGGAAAAATTCAGAGTTAACACACTGTATTATATTTAACGGTGGATAAATGGATTTGGAAATACTTTTACATTTTTTTTTCAGTTTTGCAGTAGGAATTAGTGGGTTGATACTTTCACCATGGACATTTTTCTACTCACACATAAAACTGAGCTGCTGTCACACTCCTGCCTCTATAAAAATGGGAGCACTGATGGTTTTGTAATCTTGCCATGCACGCAGCTGCCTTGAGCCAAACAATGGCAACAGCAGACTGTGGAGCCTCAGCATCTGTCTTTATCTTTGTACCAGTGAGATGCTCACAACAAAACTCCTTCTGCTGGCCGCTCCTGCCCAAGCATTAACAACATTGTTGGCAGTCTTAATTCAACTCCCATGTGCTTTTGCATTTCCGATGCATTTAATTACTCAATAACATACCATTTGTAACAAGATCTCTGCTCTGTTTAATGACAAACAGGACAGTGCACATCTAATGGCTATTAAATGCTCCTTTTTATTCAATTATAGATGTCATGTTCCTCTGTTCTACTTCCAGCAGGTCCTCCAAATCTTTCACATTATATAAAGTTATTGCTTTTCTCATGGGCTGTCTTTTGAAGATTAAAGCATATTACTGAGCATGTAACTAGCTAATAATTTTTTCTCCAACATATTATTCAGATCCAAAAGCGATGTTGCGTCTGTTCTGAAGACTGGAACTGTAACATATTAGGGGGAAAAAGCCACTCCAGATACATCTGAAAGTATCTATTCAATTTGGATGCCACACTTAGAGAACATGAACTTTTTTTTTAATTGCCATTCGTACTGTACTTGTTATATTCAAAATTTAATTTTCCACTTACATCAGGAGCATTTTTAAATGTTCAGCTCCTTTGAAAACTGGTCTTGGATTAATAAGGAGTTGAGAGGACAGTCATAAAGTGTGTAACTTACAGACCTCAGAATACACGTTGAAGCAAGGAACTGAGGAGAATTGACGGTGTTAATGGTGATATTTAAGAAACGTATGGAAGGCTCAGGTTAGAGCTAGTGACAGGTAAATGGCAATAGAAGATGAGTAGAAGAGCAAGGAAAACAGCATACTTTTTCATCTTCAGAGTGTTTTAAGTGAGGTTTTATTATATCAACCCAGATCAGAGTTTAATACGAGAACTACTAAGAAATGCCAAAGATGCCTTGTCCCAGAGTGGGCATCTATCTCTCTGCATTCACTAAGGAGGGATCTAGGAAAATTGTGCCTCTATTGAGAGGAATAAGTCTGAGTAGTAGTATTTCTTTCACCTCACGGGAATAATCCGCACCAAAAATTACATCATAAAAATACATATAATAATTATTATAGAAATAGAATAAGTGTAATTATTATTATAATAAACACAAATATAACTGAACTGTAGTTTTTGAGTTCAAAGTTATGTCACCCTTAAAATACTTATTGACGTATAGATGAAATTGGCTTAGAAATGCAAATTTACATTATTACTTAATTAGGTGATGTCAGTGGTTTATTTATTTCAAGTGTAAAGGGGGATCAATACATTTTTTCAAATAAAGTGGTAGCAGCTTTTGTCTGATAGATGCACTGTAGATAGAGTTACTGGTGTCGTTTGAGCCCGTGCATGATTATTAAAATACTGAATATGTCATTTTATGTGACTTTGATATATTATACTGTATATATAATACAGTAATGTAGTATATTACTACTGTATGGTCATGCTGGGTTATCATCTTGCTCCCATATCAAAGAGCAGTTTAGGTTCTTACTTGTTTAAATGACGGTCAGCAATAGAAATTGATGACAGAAGTGTGTGAAACATTTTAAATCCTAGTTGGTCTCCCTGGATGCTTTCCAGATATCCCAAAGAATAAAAAAGGTTTGCAGAAAGCAGTACACTAGTGTGATATGTTTACAGAAATGAAGTGTGAGGAGATCATTCAGAAGGAGAGAGATGAAGCCCTGAAAGTTCTTTGACTAGTTCTGTGCAGCATTAAAGGACCCTGTATCAGGATGTATGTTCTATTTTTATCTTTATTTAAGAGAAAGTTGGAAACTTGCTAAAAATTTGGAGTTATGGGGTCATGGAGAACAATTAGCACAATGATAGATAAAAACTGGATTCATAAGCATATTACTTCTCTCATACTTCTCTAGTAGCAAAATGCATAAATATTTCTTCACTGAATAAACAAATAGAGTAACAGTCTAGCATTTCTCAAGAGTATTGGTTGTGTCTCTAAGAGTAAACTCATGAATTCCCATTCTTTCCTCACTTATTGCAACACCTTTCCCTCTCATCTCCTTCGTTATCTCTTCTCATCGTGCATGTGGCTGTCTCATGCAGGAGACCAACCTTTGTGAGCAATGAGGCAGTACAAATAATGATCTTCAGACTTACATAGCTTGTTTCCTTTGCACAGCACCAAAAAGGAAGGAACAGAGTTTTGAGGTCAAGTGAAGGAATTTGCTTTCGATTTTGCATGGTTTACTACCATGCTTCATCTACATAAAAGAAACTACCTCGAATTTTCAGTAGCTTTACAAAAAAATCTGAAAAGATATTCAATGATTCATCATACATGGTCTATCCTTAATTAGACTTTTACTCGGAAGGCAAAAGTAATTGTCATGGCAGAAGACATCATAACCTGCTTACATCACAACCTGGCCATATTGAGAGAGCACACAGTGAACTTATTGCTGATTCTTCAGTCAACCCGAGACTTATACAATACTCATTTAAAGGGTTGTAATAATATCATCAGTGAATGTAGTTAAATTTTGTATGAGCATGTAGTGCCCTTATGTTTCTCCTTTTGCCAAGATACCCACTGCCACTCACCACTGCCATTTGTTAGTCAATGTTGTGTCTTCCTGTTGGCTCCAAGAGTCCTCAAACATTTGATCTTCTTAAAAAAGTCCAGTGTTTCCTCTTGCTCTACAAGTAGTGACTTTGTATAATGTTTTTTAGGGTTTTTTATCCTTAATGAAGTGGTTTGTGTTAGACATGAGACCTCATTCAGTAGGAGATTTGGGCTTTAGTTCTGGTCACTGAAAGAAATGGGCCAGTAGAAACAGCTACTCATTCCTTTTCCCTCACTCCTGCATGAGAAATACTAGACCACTCTGTGGGCAGGCACTATGTTCATCCGTAATTTTTTGGTGTCCATCGCGTTGGCTTCAGGCATGTTACTGCTGCAGCAACTTGATACTGTTACACAACTGCTCAGAATGACATCAGGAGCTTCAGAAGTTAATTACACATTACTCAGAAAGTCCCTGGTACAGTATTACCAACCCACAAACAGTAGTAAGATTGGGTACTAACCTAGCATTGCATGGAATTTAAACCACAGTGGACAACTACACCATCTTCCTGGATCCCTGTGTTATGCAGAACTATTATTTTTCTCAGTAATCCTACACTTTCTAGGTAAGCACATCTTTTGCAGAAGTCCAGTTTCCACTTCAAAGAACATCAACAACAGACTCTTTGCAAGTCTCCTTGGTTTCTTTCTTCCAGTGTTTCTGGTCAATCACACATTTCAAAAATTTTATTTTACGCTGGGCATGTAACTAATCCTCCACTAGCCTCCAGCAACTGGGTTTTTTTAATGTCTTCTTTATATTGAAGAGGTATTTAGAGTTTTTGCTCTATAATCAAATCACCATTCCATTAATTTTTGAAAAAATTCAACCAGGAGCCTTCAGCTCCCATGCAAAGAATTTTCTAGAAACTTCAAATAATTTTGTCATATTGCTGTGTATTCTTAAAAATTTCTGCTACCTATAGTTTACAGGCTTCATGGAGCTTTCCAGACTTTGCTTTTCCTATGTTAAATGCAATGAAGTCTATATTTCCAAAATAAAATTCCAAATGTTTTGAAAACCAATGCTTAATTTCAGTTGGATATCTTTGTAGCAGGGTTTTTTCCCTGAACCTGATGCATTTTTTATGAATGCTATTTTTTCTGAAAATTTTTCCATTTTTAAAATATAATACGTCAGTGAATTCCAAAAATTTTCTTAATGTGGAGGATCAAGGCAATTTTTCTATACAGCTGTACTGTGAAACCTAGACAGCATGATTTTGCATTCTCAGCTGGCCTGTAGAAGAGCCAGGCAGTTTCTGCTTCTTTATAATCCTCTTGGTGCCTTCTTGAGCTCCTAGGCACTTTTTCTGGGGTTTGGGCACTTTTGGGAAGCCTCTGAGGACACTGAGGATGCCTGTTGTTTCCAGATGGAGGACACAGCTGTGAGGTCCATAGAGCCTCACACATTACAATCCTCTCTTGATTATTTTGAATGGTCACGGTGACAGGGAAAGGCTCCTGAAGACTGGAAAAGAGCGAATATCACTTCTATCTTCACAAAGGAAAGATGCAGGGAACTACAGGCCAATAGGCTTCACCTCAGTCCCTGGCAATGTGAAAGAGGAAATCTTCCTGGAAACCATTTCCAAATACATGGAGGACAAGAAGGTGATTGGGACAGTCTGCATGGATTTATGAAAGGAATATTTTGCTTGACCAAATACATTGTTTTTTACTATGATGTGACTAACTAGGTGGATCAGAGGTGAGCAGTGGACGTCAACCTCAGCTTTAGCAAAGCCTTTGACATTATCTCACATTATCTTCGTAGACAAGCTGACAAAGTACAGGTTAGATGAGTGGATGGTGAGGTGGATGAAAACCATCCAAAAAACAAGCTCCAGAGATTTGTCATTAGTGGCACAATGTCCAGCTGGAGACGAGTCACTAGTGGTGTATCCCAGGATTGCTGCTAGAGCCAGTAATGACCAGTGTCCTCATTAACAACCTGGACAATGGGGCAGAATGTAGCAGAGAATGGGGGAGGAGAAATCACATGAAGTTCAACAACAAGAGCAAATGCAAAATTCAGCATCTACGGAGGAATAACCCCAGATATCAGCATACACTGGAAACAAACTGTCTGGAAGAAAGCTTTGTGTAAAAGAACCGTTTGGACAATAAACAGACCATGAGCCAGCAGTGCATCCTTGTGGTATAAAAAAGGCCAACAAGATCCTGGCCTGCATTTGAAAGAGCACTGCCAGCAGGTCAGGGGAAATATCCTTCCCCTTTGCTCAGCACTGGTGAGACCACCTCAAGAAAGATACAGACTTCCTCAGGGGCATCAAAGTGCAACTGGAGAAACTTCCATGAAAGGAGAGACTGAGAGAGCTGGGACTCTTCAGCCTGGAGAAGGCTCAGTGGGAATCTAATCAGTGTGTAGATACCTGATGTGAGGGAATAAAGAAGAGGGAGACACATTCTCCTCAGTAGTAGCTGGTGACAGGACAAGAGGCAATGGGCAAAAAATTAAAAAATAAAAACCAAAAAACCCTCAGAAAATTCTATCTGAACACAAGAAAGCACTTTCTTATTGTGAAGTTCGTCAAAAACAGATGCAGGTTTCCCAGAGAGGTTGTGGAGTCTCCATCTGTGGAGATATTCAAAAACTGAGCAGACACAGTCCTGGACAATTGATCCTGCTTTGAGGACAGGGATTATACTAAGTGATCTCAAGAGTTCCCTCCAACCCAGACAATTTTGTGGTTTTTATTTGAGTAGCTCTAGCTTATTCTCGGCATAGCTGCCAACAACTTCATTTCTATGGATTAATGAGATTTTTTTAAAAGTCTTTTTTATGTATTTAAACAGATTATTTTTCCATCATGGTGGTTTCCCTGGTTCCAGTGGTGAATTGCGTTCAAGCATTTACAAATCTTTCTACAATATCACAGCCATATTCTTGACCCTGTATTCCTTGGGATGTTGCAGGTGTCCTGAAGTAAATATTTTTGAAAGAACTTCCTTATTTCCTATAGTTGTGTTTATAATACCAAATACTTCACTTAAAAGGAAGTTATTTTAGCATTATCTTGGTAATAAATTAAACACCTCATAAAACTGAGAGTCTGTTGTCATATCCAGTACCTCAACATTGATTTCACTAAAATTACATGTTTGGAGGGACCTTGTGGAATTGCAATATTTGCCTTATGTTAATAATCAGTTTAGTCTCTGAGATTACAAGTTTTTCTAATCAAGCATGAATAAAGTTAGTTTGACAGAGTGGAAAACCTTCATAAATAAATGGATGGAGAGCTGTTAGATTTTCTTAACATAATTATTTAGAGTGGCATCAAAATTAATTTAAATTCAGATTGCATTTATCTGATTTATAGAACTTAAATATTTCTTTGACATAATTTGCTTTCTAGTTCAGTGAGTAAATGTTGTACTTAACCAATTACAAAACAAATCTTACAGAGCAACAATAATATCTGCATTGCAGCTCAGACTCCTGGCACAGTGCAAAACATTTTCTTCACAGCTAAACCTCTGGAGTTTTGGAATCTTTTTTAATCTTCTCAGTCATTCTTGTCTTTGATGTAAGTTGTTTTTAAACATGCAAAGCTCCAGTCCGATTTCATCTTTAAGTTAGAGTTCTGTATGTTCCTTAACTCTGAAATTTAACTGTCCAAAAATGCTTAATGTAGATCAGTTTTTCTCCCAGAATGTCTCTACCTTGAAGTACTTATCCAGTAAAATAGGATACAGCTTAAAGATATTACTTTTTCCTGCTCTGTCATTTAAAAATGGAATGAAAATGTTGCCATTTAGAACGCTAAAGACAGATTTGTCAATTAGAAAAATTCTGTTTTTTTCCCTTGTTAATTTCCACTGTAGAAATTAAAATCTAACTTTTAATAGAATAGCAGAAATGGTTTAACTTTTAAGAGGCTCTTTTAGAATTTTCAGACTCTCTTCAAAATACTCTATTATTAATATTTCTTTTAATGTCTTTTAGCCAAAGGTATAGAAACATGAGAGAATAAGAAATTATATCTCATAATTAAAAATTAAGGGATAAACTATCTAAATACAATTGAAAACTATTTCTTTGAGTGATTTTGACTTAAAATTTAGCTTCTGTGGATACATTTGAAAAATTGTGATGGATTTTGTCTAGCAATTTGTTGGCAAAAGAGGTTGTGGCGTTCGACTTCTTGTCATTGCTATGCCAGTTTAAGGACTTCTTTTTGTTTGTTAAATACATTTCAATTTTTTGTAGTCTGGCGAGGCGTTCCCTTCAAGCATTTTATTAACGTCACAATGAAGAAACTAGAGATTTTGTAAATCATTCCTAACATTATTTTGGAAACCCAAGATTGAGTGCAGGAATGCTTCTGCATTGGTGAGGAGCTCTCCACTGACTTTTCTCCCAAAACAGGGGATTAGGCTCTGTGTGCTCCATTCTTCTGTGAGCTGTGTTTCTGTGAAAGATTTTAGACGGATATGATGAACAGACTTGCACTTGATTTCTGCAAACAGCTTAATTTCTTGCCTTCTGGCCTTATTTCCTGTGATTTTGTTCAGGTTTAACATTTAATACAGAGGTTAATTTGTAATATACTGGTGACCATAATATGTCCTCAAGGCCAAAATTAATAGGATTGAAGAAGGGATTGTACATTTAAGTCCTAACACTGTATTACTGAAGTTAAAAAGGTTTCATTGTCTGCAACACGGATTTTCAATTTAGGGGAGAGAATATCCAAACTCTTGCTGTAATCTGAGTTAGTGTAGGCACTGGACTTTGTCTGGCTGCTTGGCTTGCTTTGGGCATCTGGAGAAACAGTTTTTTAACTGCCCAGAATTTCACTCATGTGGCTGCATTTAGGTACCCAAGGTGCTGGCGGGCATCTGGGGGTTAGGCACTCTGAAACAGGGATCTTTACTCCCCACCCACCTCCTGTTTTCGTTATATCTGTGCCTTTGTCTGTCTGGTTTTGAGGATTAACCAAGAGAATCATAGTTCAGTTTAGCAAACAAATTACTTAAACCTCATTAATTTTGCATAACAACTATGGTAGTTAAGACTTTAAAGCCCAGATTTCTACTTTCCCTAGAATTAGTTCCTGTTTTGAAATGTGGTGATGTGTTTCAAGAACCACTAATTAGCACTTTCCCTTGAAAATTTGCATGGGTTTATTCTAAGAACTTTTGCCTTCATCCTCAAGTGTAGATTCTTTAAATTATTAATTCCATAAATCATGTCAGTGTTCCTACATAACTGCTTGATTTTATCCTTAAATAATCCGCAGTTTATTTTTAAACACTAGGATTAGAGATTTTACTCCTCTAAAGATAGGGAGATGTGAATAGATGGATATGACATGATACAGCAGGGGGTTACAACACAGATTTTGAATTCTTGCACTGTGTGTTGGACCTGCAGCGGTGCCCAGGGGCAGCAGTCAGAACCAGAGCACAAAGCCTATGGAAGGATGGCCAGAGCCTCCCTTCTGAACAGCTTTCCATCTCACTTCAGGCGAAGCTCATCAAGTCATTTCAGTTCATGGAAGGGGCGAAGGAGGAGAGGAATAAGGAATGCAGCTGACCACGTACTTCAGCTAGGCACTCAGCTGGGTTTCCTGAAGCACATAATTTCTCATTTACTTTATTTTTAGTATTTTATCTTTTTTTGCCCCTAACCAAGCAGTTGATATTTGAATGATTTGTTCTTTGAACGATCTAGCTGAAGTCTGTCCTTTGGGAAAGAGGAAAGTAGCCTGCTGTACAAATTAGTCGGGGGCAGGCATTTCAGGAGTCAAGAGGGCTGCTTACAATATCAGTAACATTTGGAAAACTTCTTATCACATTGATTGCCAGCAAAAATATATGCACCACAAAGGAAATAACCAGCAACTGTTTTGGTCTTCTTCAGATATTCTAAGTAGCATTAGACAACTTGTTGACACCACATGACGTTTTTAAGTTAATGTAGGTGGTATTGCATTTTTTATGTAGTTAAAGGAACAATGTGATGCCTAGGACATTTATTTATATTTTGAGTGGTTCTATAACCTCAATATTTGCTCAGTGATCTTAGCTAAATAAAGGTAACAGGCCTCCTGTGCGGGCTGTCAGCCCTCTGCACAGCAGTGTGGCACTAAGCTCGGCTCTCATGAGGCTGCCAAGACCCACTGCAGAGCAGGAGAAGAGAACTGTGGCTCTCTGCTAAGCCCACTCTGCAAACCTGAGAGGACACTGAGATGTTTTTCACTTCTTTCTTGCCAGAAGGATGACTCAAAATCAAAATGTAAATATTTAGTCATGGTCTGGCTCATGGTCTGCTCGAGGCAACATCATAATGAGCTTGTCAAAAACATTCTTCTAATCATTTTAATTACCCTAAACAAAAATATAAACTAATTTTTTCTACTTACACTGTTATTATAGTATATATTTTATTTTTTCCCTGCTGATGCTGAGAAGTCATAGAGAAGCAGGAGTGCTGACAAGTAGGTGGAGCTTTGGGTATTACTAACACTGAAGTCTCTTTGTCTGAAAGGCAATGCTGAAAGGTATTGGCCTTTTATATATTTCTGTATTAAATTTGGAATACAGTTTATAAAGGTGCTCATAGGAAAAAAAAGGACTTTTAATACTCTGTAAAAAGTTTATGCCTCATACTGATCTGTGTGGTTATTTTACATGCAACATTGCATAATGGCTAATAATATAATGATGGGATAAAAAGTGGGGAAATGTTTCTTCTTTGTTTCCCTGCGTATGTGTTCTAGTAATTAATAAATGACAGTGAAAAATAACTACCCCCAATTTTTATTTTTTTATAACTGTTTTTTCAGAAAGTTCATCAGGTTTTGTCTTTGTTACATCATAAATCACATTTTAGTTCATCTTGTAAACAGAGATAAAATTGCCTTCCCAACATATTCTATGTTTTCCTGTGTAATTAACACCTCGTTCACAGTTGTGTCTGCCAGTCAAAGTCCTGTCTTCTCCATCCTGACACTTCCTTGATACTTTGTTTAGACTGCTGTGACTTTAAGTGTCATCCTCAGGATACTTTAAATAAGTTCAAACAGGAAAAGGAAGGTGCTTCAAGAAGTCAACACTGTAGATCATTATAACTCAGAGAGACTATTTTAGAAGTATGGAGCAATTTATCTTTGTTTATTACATTATTACCTCTCAGTCTGTTTTTCCTACTTTCTAAGGGAAGTTTGCTGTTTCTTTTTTTAAAAAAAAAATCAGGAAATATTAGTTTCCACCTGTATTTCCGGAGTAGAGATCAGTCCGAAAGTATAGATGCAGCTAACTGCAGCCCCTTTCCTTGTGCATGTGTGCCTTTTCCCATGCTGTGCCCTGTCAGGCCAGGCAAGCTCCTCAGCTGCTCAGTGCACTGCATCAGTGAGCTGACCAAAGTCAAAACCTACTCCACCTTAGCCTGGCTGAGTTCCCAGCTCTAGCTGGTCCCGGGGCTGCAGGGACAGTATTACCAGCACAGCAGAGGACATGCTGGAGGTGAGTAGTAAGGGCCAGTAGAGCCTTGGGACCAGTCTAGGCACCTAGTACTGTATTTTGGTTCTGAAAATCTACCCTTAGCTTCCCCAGTTAGAGCCCTGCATGTGCGAGTACTGGTGGGATTAAACAGCTCAGCACATAACATATGTCTCAGCTAGTTAAGACCCAGGAATTTGGCACTCCAAATATGCTGAGGTGGTTTTGTTTCACACTGCCCTTAAAACACACTGACTGACTGAGGGCGTTCATAAAACCATGGTGGCGGTGTACACATTATATGGCACAACCCAATGGCTCGAACAAATCCACGCAATCTTTGGTCTGTTTCTTCTTCAGCTTGAAGGGCTTCAAATACCTACCTCTCTCAGGAGAGTCACTGGCTTCTAGGCAAGAGGTTGTCATGGAGAGCTGCAGGGTGTGAGGGAGAGGGATTTTCCACCCTTACTGTCATCTTCTTGTTCCCCTCAACAAGATTAATGAAACGCAGAGCATGACAGTGCTTTCCTACAGATCAGGGCTCTCACCTGGAAATAGCGAAACTGGATTTCACTTTCTGTTCCTGAGAATACTTCTGCAGTCTATGTGAGACTGTTATTTAATAAAATACAGAAGCGAGCTTAGAAGTAGGGGCCATAGCTTACAGAAATATCCCTATGTGTTAATTGTGAGCCGTCAGCAAGAATTGTAATTTTTTCACTTTGTAAGCCAAGTTTTCACCAGGACACCCCCCTAATGCTTAACATTAATTTACATTTGCCATATGCAAAGGGAAATTTTATTCTTAATGGATATAATACTTTTTTTCTTTGCCACTTGCACCTAGATATTAGTTGTTCTCAGCTGTTGTTTCTAAAAAATGTGCATCAGATTTCAGCTTGGCAATAAAGATGTTAATTCCTGTAAACTACTTCCATTTTTATGTTGATCTTCCCAAAAAAAAAAGCATATGTGGAAACAGTTGTTCAAGCAAACGCTGTACTAAAAAATTGTAATAGTTACATATGCATGTGTTTTTTAGAAACTGAGTGGAAAGTCTCCCTTAAGTAGACTTTTATGGACTTTAAGTTTTAATGCAAATGATTTTGCATGTGCATTATATATACACAGATGGTAGTAATTGCACAAAGAAGGTGAATTGTTTTTGCAAATAAATCTCTGGCTTTCATGCTCATTATCACATCCCAGAGAAGGGTATGGGTGCTTGTTAATTGGGTTGTATTGCACACATGTACTGACTGTGCAACTCAGACTGCTGGAGTGCAGTTTAACATCCCAAACTCCGGTGTATTCATACAAATATAATTACTTTACACCTCATCAAGATACTTTGTTGATAACCATATCAATGTGCACTCATATTTGAGACTAAGCTTTAAAATGTGACAATAAATGTTACAGGGATGCAAATATAGTTTGTCATAACTATTAAAAGCGATCCTAGAACTACTCATATTAGATAGTATTGCGGTGACTGATACAGAGTATTCATTTTGGATGGGTTTTGATTTTTTTTTTTTTTGCTATACAGAAGGTAATAAGTTTTTTCTTAATGTTTTTATTCCAAATCAGTCCCTAACCACAGCACTTACAAATGTCTGTTGTAATTTTTTGTTTCCAGGGCAGACGAGGCAAACCAGGCCTTCCAGGAAAACCGGGGCCACCAGGACCTCCTGTGAGTAACTAATGAGGGGAACGGGAAATTTTCACTCTGTCCTCGGACTTTTGTTAACTCTTTTATAGCAGGTTACTGAATCATAATTATAGTTGAAAATAGTTGATCTGTGTGTACTCTGCTGTATCAAAGAGCTTCTACTGGTAGCCTTTTGTTATAGCAAAAATAAAAGGACTGGGTTCACAAGTATGAGGGACTACCCAGGAGGGAAAGGACAAGATGGAAACTCTTCAGCAGAGGAAGCAGAAACTGGCATTTTAAAGAAAGACTGGCCATGTATGCTAACTGTGAATACCGTGCATTCATTCCCTTTGCAAAATGCGTGATGCTCTGTAGAAGAAGGGATAATTTCTGACTCAGAGGGGTAATTTGAAAGATGAAGGACTGTGTGAAGCATGTGCCAACTGTCTGAATGATGGGGAGGATTATACCCAGCACTGGAATGAGCACTCAGCTGTAGTTCAAATGAGTTGACTGAAGAATTAAAAAGATTAAGAAATACATGACTTTATGAAAGGATTTGTAATATGAAGAACTAAAGGGTTTAGCTCAGATCTAAGAGGTTTGGGATTTTCTTTTTCTTCTCTGTTTTTTTGAAGAAGATAAAGGATTTAAAATTCAAGTCAGGCATGAATGTATATTAGTCTTCAATGAAAGCAGCCTTCTTTTGCTAGCGGAAGACTTGGTCGTATTTCTAAAATTCTCTGTATATTGTATTGTAAAACTTCTGTCATGCACAAATACAAAACAGCTATTTGTGGATTAAGTAAACTTCTGCTGCTTTACATTCTTAATATAAAACAAAAAATTCATAATCCCTTCGTTTGCTTACCTGGATAAAGGCTAGTGGCTTATGCATCTGAACATTTGATTAATATGCTTCAACCTCATCTTATATGTAGAGAAGAGAATAAGGCACTGCTGCATGGGATATGACTAAAATGAAACGGATGTCATCTACCCTCATCCAAAACAAAAACTGCATAGATTTCATAAATAATTTTTTCTTGCAAAATGTGTTCAGAAAGAGGAATTCGTGATGGAATTCATTTATCCTGCGTAAAACCAAACAGTTAAAAATCCCTCCCTCTCACTCTTCTCCACTGCATACAGTCATATTGAAGCCTTACTTGTTTGTCCTTTGCACAGTCCTAATGCTGAAATGGTATTGCAGACTGCAGCAGACCAAACAGAGGAAACGAGTGATGCAGAATCTTTTTTAATACAAGTGCCAAATATAACCTTTAAAGGATAAAAAAGCAAACCATAGCAGAGGTCAATGTTAGACCTAATCTACTTAGATTTTTGTGAGCCAGTGAAAAGCTGTTTCTGTGTTACAGATTTCTGCCATCCTAGATTTGCTGGCAGGTCAGGCTTGTGAAGATGTATGATTCTTGACAGATATACCAGAAATCTTGAGTGGAAGCTAAATTGCACTTCAATTACTGAGACGTATCTCGGATTTTCTTACAGCAAGTGGAAAGCTCAACTTTGTCAGCATGGCAACATCACTGTAAGAAACTCTGTATTGGGTACTGTAGCCTAGCACTACATACAGAAAAGCATTCCTCAAACAGCCGTGGCTTAAATATTGGTTAAAAGTATTTGTTTCTAGCGTAGCTCTCTTGATGCACTGCTTGCTTTGGATACAGCTATACCACCATCTTGTGTTCCCCTTCCAAGACTGAGCACATAACACATAGAAAAGGCATACTCTAAAAGCAGCAATGCCTGCTAACATGCATTGGCAGCATCCCTATATTTCAAGTGCCACAGCTTGTACGCACCAAAAAAAAACTTTGACATGATCCATCATTCCCTCTCTTTTTTCCAAGGCTCAAACCATATTCAGTTTTGCTGTGCTTACAGTTACTCCTTTCTCCTGATAGTAATCAGCTTCTTCATGCACATAGATGCATTGTTAGCCTTTACTTTGGCCTTTCCAAAGTGCAACAGAACAGTCACACCTGCAGGGTGGTTGCTGTCATAAGCTTGGCATACAGAGGGTACAGAGTGGTTAACAGATTGACTGAATATGTGAAAATTAAACTCTCCAGTGTAAATAAGTTTGGGGTTTGGCTGATGTTTCAAAAGAATATGAAGTTTGTTTTTGGGAAAAAGGAGATTCAGCCATTAATTGTTAGGGTAGCTACAGCATACAGTGTGTGTTTGAAATTAATACATTTACCTAATTTATTGAGAAGTTTATGCCATGATGTTAAGTATTTCATTTAGATAGTAGAACAGTCAAGCGCTCAGTACTGACAAAAAAAAAAAAAAAAAGAAGAAAACACAAAAACTGTGAGAAGGAAATACAATACTCAGGGTATTTATTATAAAGGACAGTCCTAATAACAATGTGTGCATTTAGGGATTTGTGAGGAAAAGACTGGGGTAAAATTAAACAAAACTGGAAAGTTACAAAAATTGAAGTCAGCATACATGCTGTGCTTTCATGTGACAGGAATGTAAAAGCACCTGCTAACAGTCAAAAATCTACTTGTCGCATGGCAGCATTTAAGACTTTTCTAACCTTCTCTCAATATCTCATCTTTTTTCTTTTTTTCCTAACCTAATTTCTGGGGTTTTTTTTTTCAGGAAAATTAATGCTTGGAGTGAGTTTCTAGTCTCTTAACATCATCTGCATAGCTTTGGTTAAAAACCTTTATCACTGTCAGAAACACAGATTGATTGGCATCTGATAATGAAACTACTCAGTGAAACTGGGACTTTTTATGAAACTTCTTCCAGATATCTTTTCTTTCGTGTAATTTTTTCCTTATCCTTTCTTTTATGTTATTTTTTCCCTTTGGAGCAAATCCTGTGCTTGCAAAAGGCAAGGAGTCAATGAGGAATTTTATTGATGTATGAATAAAATATTTTTGTAAATAATATTTTTGTAAACCTATGAAATAGATTCCTCCTTTGAGTATTTGTTTAAAGTCTATTACATATTATAGACTTTTAAAGTGTTCTTTGATTGCCTTCTGGTTCAGAATTCGTGGTATGCATCCTTGCTGTCTGATGTTGTTTTTGAGTACTGTTCTGTTACTTCAGTACAGGAGAGCCGAGATGTGTGCTCACACCTGTCTCAATCCTGTGGGTAGCAATTTGTGCTGAGTACAAGACTCCAAGTGGAGCAGCAGCTCCCTCTAGTGCTTTTTGACCCTTTCTCCACTTCTAAAGCTCCTGGATAGCAGTGAAAAGCTTCTGTTAAACACACTATTCACTTTGGTCTCACAAGCATTCTGAAAATGGTGATTGTAAAATCAATGTCTCTGTACCCTTCAATAGTATTTTATGTATTTGCCTACTTCCATTTTCTTCTAAAGTCTTCTGAAAGAGAGACTGTCACATGCTGTTACCCTGCTAGGCATGGCTCTTCACTGAAACTGAAATGCTGATTTTATGAAATGAAAAGAGTTACTATGATAATAGGATGCTATGAGGTTGTAAGAACAGTATTTTGACCAGACTGCAGAACTGAGCTGATTGCTTTCTTCTGCCATAGCTGCTAACAAAAAGTCTTTAGGATTCAGCAGCACAGAACGAGTTCCCATCAGAACACAGCTTGTTTTGCATTATGTATAGTAATTCTACATACCACACCTTTTTATTTTAAGAGCGAATCACGGAATGAGTAGGGTTGGAAGGGATCTCTGCGGGTTATCTGATACAACCTTCCTGCTCAAGCAAGGTCATCTGAAAGCATAGGATTGTGTCCAGATGATTCTTGAATCATCTTCCAGCATCATTCTTCCAGCACGGAAGGCTCCACCAGCTCTCTGGGCAGTCTGTTTCACCATGCTGTCACCTGCACTGTAATGTATGAAATGTGTCTGACCTTGGTATCCTCAGCCTAAGGATGTACAGGCCCAATTTTGCACTCTTCACTTAGGCAAAGTACTTTTCTGGTCTTGGGTTGTAGAATTACTGTCTGCCGCATTTTGTGTAGTGTTCTGTTAAGAGGAGATAATTTGTTTTTCTGTTTGTTCTGCCTGGAAAATAGCTGTCTGATATCTGTCACTGATGAGGTTGGGGGTTTAATTATTTATTTATTGTTACCTTTAAATGAATCACCAGGTATATCTATTTACATAGATGGGCTAGAGAACAGAAAAAAGGAGTTTTACTCATTTCTCCTTTGAGGATTAGCTTTATCTTTCCTGTCCTAATTTTCTGTCTCTACTGGAGCTGTTATGGCTGGAAGGAGGAATTCCATTTCTCAATAGCTCTCATTTTAGTGATTTAGCTTGTTTTTTAAAATCAAAAGTGTGCCAAGCTAGAGTTGTGCTACAGATTTACACCAGTATAACAGCATTTTTTGAGGTGTGCCTGACTTCTGCCCAGTTGTTGTTTGGCAGAAGTGAAATGTTACCAGCACTGGTTTGTAAAGGTAAGAAGCATGAGGACTGCCTGTTCTGGCCAAACACAATCTTGTCCAACCTACCTGTGGCAGAGGTGGGAAAGAAATTTAGGGTGTGCTAAATCACAGGCTAGTAAACTGTAATCACAATTATCCATTCTCTTAAACTGGTACATCCAAGGCTAAGCTATTGTTTTCAACCAATAGATGTAATTGATTCATTTCACAATGGCTATAGCCCTTGAAGCTTATCATTCAGTTTATCATTTGCCTTTGCAAGAGGCTGAACTTCACATCTTTTATCTTCTCAGGTATTTTTGCTTGGAAGATGAGCTTTGTGTAACTCCTTAAAGTTTTAAATTGAAGTAGGGTTTCGTTTTTGTCTGCATTGCAGACATTTGTCTGATGCAGTAGAGAATTCACTTGAACTTCTTCATTTAATTACATACACTTTTGGTCTTGTGAGTCAATATACATGTCAGTGCCACCAAACTAGTTATCTTAAGTAGCCAGCAGTTCACATTGGAAATTTCATTTCCTCTGCCTCAGGAAAAACTGTCATTCCTCTGCCAATATTTTGAAAGTGAGTGAATGTTATCACTTAATTACAATAAAGAAAAAATGAAAGCAATGATAAGCAGAAATTGTCAGTAGCATTTCTGGTTTTCCTGGACTTTCAGCTGCTTCTTAGAAGAATATTGGAAATGCTTACATGGTAGTGTGGGAATGGCTGGCAAAGGTTGGTCATATTGCTTGTTTCTGTGCATTAAGTTTTTTCATCCATATAAAAATGTAGTTTATTTCTTGTATTCTATTGTGGTAGACATCGTGTTTTCATCCTTCTTTCCATTTGCTCTTTGGAATAGTTATACAATATTGCACATTTGCACTGATGAGTTTCACGATGTTTTGAAATAAAATAATCAGAAAAACAGTGCCTTATTTTAATGGGCAGGCACCAATGTGAAAGACAAGGATAAAGTAACTGTACTGAGTCACTTGCAGGCTGTGTTCTCTGAAATGGCCTATTTTTGAGATGCAACCAGTGCAATTTACTTGTTACCCATTTTATGCATGAACTGTGAGACTGGGCAGACTTTTTCAACAGTCTCATCTTTACAGAAATGCAGATGAACTATAAAAGTTAAGGGAAGAATATATATTGTAAACCCAAGTAATTTCACAGTTTGGAGCTATTTCCCTTTAAGCACCTGTGTTTCTATTCCTGCCTTGTCTGTAGAAATAACATCTGAAACCTGTTTGCAATTTTGGAAAACAATCAGGAGACATTTTCAGTTCTTTTCTTATTCATATAACTGTACTCTCTGTGTGCTTCACTTCTCTCAATTACACAATTTGATATTAAAAAAGAAAAAGGAAACCCTGCTCAAGTGAGCTTCAAAGTGGCAGATGTGCAAAATTCTCATTCAAAAGCTAGAAACTACTGGTACAATAATTCTTCAACTGCTGTTAATTTCATTGCTTCTCCACTTTCAAACCAATGCTGCTGGTTCTTTTTTTTTTTGTCTGTAGAGACTTCAGAGTAGATTGTGCAGCTACATTAGTGTAGTGAAACTGTGGAAGAAAAGAGACTACGGTTTAGGAAAAAGTCTTCAATAAAAATATTTTCTTTTGTTGTACACTTGTTTTACTAGCCTTTATTATAGAAAAAATGATGGAAAGATAAAATTATTAAATTTATGACAATTTTTGGAAAACAGAAATAGTCAAGAATGCAACCCAAAGGCATAAAGTTCTCCTTGACTGTCTTAGTCATGAGACAGTTTAGGGGTTTTTTAAGGTTATGTCTGTTTTTCAAAACTGTGACAATGTACTTTTCATCTTGTCAAAAATTATTTATCTTATGTACAAATAATATCTGAGAGTTTGGGGTTGATGGCAGATACGGCATTAAGTTCTTCCTGGGTTGCATGGCTGCAGCAGTTTCAGGTGTGGAAAAACAGTAAAAGGAACATGGTACATGGTGTCAAATGCAAAGGGAGAATAAGTTCTTATTTTTGACCCCTTGCAGAATTTCAGAATCCTGCAGGAATCCTGGGTTCAAGGCTTCAACACGGCAGGTTTACAGTGTTGAAGTTGAGACGTCTAGGCAGTGTCATCATACTTCAGTCCCATTTCTGGATTGCCAGCTTTAATATGGGTATCAAAGTAAAAATTCTGCCATTATCTTCAGAAATCAGAGTGGAGTGAGATCTTAGTGAAAACATCATGACTGTATTGATCTTATTTTTAGCATAAATTTGAAGTGACAATTCACTTCGAAATAACATGAATGTACTTTTGTCTCTTCCAATATAGAGAAGAAGGAGGGAGTGAAACACCTGAGATGTTTCATGTGGCTGCCAAATTTTCCTAATATCCACACTAAGACAAAAGCTGCAGAGGGAAAATTTAATTATAAAAAGCCCCAGAGGAGGAGAGTTTCTTTTGTGCCCTGTCTGAGTTACATCCAGGTCAATCAGGCTAAGTGACTTACTTAAATATATTGTAATCTTATTAATACAGTCAAACATTTCTTACAGCCATCATGAGTGGTTGTTGTTCATATTGCATTATGTGAAAGCTTCAACTCAAAGAGAGTAACTGTCCTAATTTGTAAATTTGAGTCTTAGTTCGTAAGTTCTTGACTGTACTTTCTGTGTTCTGCTCCATCTACCAAACTTAAAAATCTCATTGAGGGCATGTTTTTTGGCAGAATATGTCTAAAAATGGGGAGATCTAATGTCAAAAAATGTTTTTTCACAAGCGTATTTTTCAGTCTCTGTCCTAAATGTTCATTTGAGCAGGAAGTTCCTTTTTCAGTATTAAATTTCTTGATGAAACCTGTGTGTTTAAGTACAAATTTGCAATGCTAACAAAACTAGGAAGTTAATATTCTGGAGAATTCTGGGATTCCTCAATTTCACTTACTGTACTCCCTGGTTAAAAATCTATCTCTTTACTCACACTAGGAGCTTCTACATCAGAAGTTGTGCTTTGAGTTAGTGGAGAGAGTTTTAAAATACTGCAGAACAAGAATGTTGTTCATACCGGAAGAGACTTGTATTAAAATTGATATGGATTTCATTTCTGCCTTCTCTGACAGATCAACTCACTTGAAAATAAATTGCTGGTTTTCAAAACTCAGAGATTTAAAAACTAACTTTCTTCTTCCTCTGTGCCAGAAAAAAAAAAGAAATAATGAAGTTACAGAAGATGATTTATTGTACACTCAAATAAAAATCAAAACTCTTTTACATCCCCACTGCTCTTTAGATACAGATATGCAAACATAAAATTAGTTAAATTAAAATGACCTTCTGATGCGTATTTTTCCATATAGGGTCCTTCTGGACTGAAAGGAATTCTGGATTCTTTGAACAAGCACTACAATGAGGTATGGAGATTTGATTTAGTGTCTGTGTGGGTTTATGACTAAGTAGTATCTGAGGTAAAAATTAGTACAGTTTTGATCTCTGTGAACCACATCCCAAATTAATTCAAAAGGTAATTTCTTCCCTGCCCCCATTCTGCATCCCTTTACAATCTCAGTCCACACTCCAGTCACAAACCTGCTGTGTCATTTATCTTGCTGCCATGTGTCTTGCCTCCCATCCATCTTCTACTTACTTGTTTTTGACTGGTAAAACTCAAAAATGAGATGTGTGGATCACCTGGCTGTTAGTGTGAAGCACCAGCTACCTGTTTCTAAACCTAGTTGCTCTAAACTGTACTTGGCATTTCTTTCTTGACCAACTCTGTCATAATTCTAAGAGTAAAATAGACAAGGAGGCATAATATTGAAAAGGTCTGCTAGCGGTCCATGAGAATTGTCCTTATGTTTGTATTATGGACTAATAAAAATATTATGTCAATTATAAAACCACCTGCAGCTAAAAGAACTTAATAGAAAAAAAATGTTAAAATTGCGTAGGATGGTGTTCAACATGAACAGAGCTTTTACATTCTTACTGCAGATATTTCAAATCATTTAAGCTGTGGTAGAGTCTGCCACTGTAAGAGAATACAGAAGTTTGCTTAATTGATTTGGGAGTGTGTAACCTCTCTAATCAGAAAACTATGTCATTCAAAGATTGATGAGGCACTAATACAGCATTATTTGCCAGTACAATGGTTAATGTGTGTATCACAACTTAAGTCATGCAGGTCAAGCCTGGAGGACATTAATTTCTTTTAATATTAGAATGCATAAATATAAAGAGCACGTATATTCAGAGTATTTTTCTTATATGACATTCCCAGATGAATGCTAAAATCTTTCCTTGAATACGGATTCTGGAGTTAAATTCGTGTCAAACATACCTTTCCAGCTGCTTTTATCGCTGAAGTGATTTCTCTGTTAATTCTGATATTTAATCCTTTCCAAATCAGTATATCACCTTAGAAGCATGTATTAGGAATTAAGTATAGGGCATTTTTATGCCTAGAGACTTAGTTTCTGTATTTGGTCTCCTGTTTCATATATACGTGTTGAAGTTTTATATATTTTGGTTTTCACATTCAGTTTCCTTACCAGTTTCTTTTTCCTGCCAAAGAGCTTTCACTGATACCAGCACTGTTTCCTCTATTGATACTGTATTTATTGTAACTCATTCCTCATCTCTGTCTTACGAATGTCTTTTATCCTGATAGTCCCTTTAAGGTTAATTCTGCAAGAGGAAATACAAACAGTGGTGATCTTCAGGAAATGACACGCATCTGTCTCCAAAAATCATGTTTCTTATAAGGCTCTAAGTATTCTTAAGGTGGCTTATGATTAACAATATTCTGGGAAAACGGTAGGCCAGCTGGTATGTGTCTATAAATTAATCATCTTTTAAATCCTGGACATCTTACCAACTTTCTTCTTCCTTCAGCTGTCTAGTTTGAAGATTTTAATGACTCTGTCATGAGCAATTAACTGTTCAACAAGGAAATGCTGTTTGATTCCAGATGAAAGAGGAGTTGGCTTTCTGATTCAAGTAGATGGTCCTAAATATGCAAAGTTTCTTTAACTAAATATTCAGAGCCTCCTAGAATCGACTTAAGTCTCCAACTGCTACAACAAATGTATTAATTCCTATACATTTTATGATGGGAATGGGATGTTCCCATCAAGGACAAGACAAAGAGGTCTTCAAAGAAAAGGACAGTTTCTCTGCTTTGCCATTGATTCACTTAGGCAGATGTGTGCACCAGAAACTTGTCTTTTCCCCATGCTGTTGCATAGTATGACAGAAGCTGATTTTGTCCACAGCACCTTGGAGACGTCAAGCAGTCTTCCACATTCCAGTATTGAATTTGCAGTGCCCCTCAGTTATTTGCATTGGTAAGATGATATTTGAGTGATATTCTGAGGCTTTTGAGGTTCCTTACGGCACAGGGAATGGTGGTGTCATCTTCCATCATTTTATTCACGTTCTCAAGGATGTCACAAGGTCTTTTGATTTGGTGTTTAAAGTGTTTATGTACTGACCACATTTTAGTTGTTAAAGGTATTTTAATACCTTTTTTTTTTTTCCTCAGGATGTAAGTATGGCTTGTTTGTGTTGGTATTTCTAGGAACCACGAGAAACTGATACCAAGAAATGTGATGGCCCTTAAGACTCATCATAATTAATAATGTTTTTTCTGTTTCTCTAATTTCTCTGTTTGTTAGAAGATTATTTGCAATTTTTCTGATTGCTGTATGGTAATTTCTGATTACTAATAAGTATTGGTAATTGCACAATGTATTTAAATAATTTATTGCCACCAGGATTTTTCTGGGTCAGCATCAATCACTTTATCAGAGTGATTTTTAAGGAGGCTGGAGTGCAAGCCTTTAAAAGCATAATTTACTTGATCCATGTATATAGAGAAAGAGAGCTCTATAAATACAATTGCTGATTGCAGCAGCAAATTGTGCTGAACAGCAAGCCAAAATCAGCAGTCTTTCTTTAATGAAGGTGAGGGGAACCTGCCGAGGATAAGTAGTAGCATTGATCCTTAATGGGGTGGGAGACAGTGCTGGAGCATTGCTTCCCTCATTCTTCCTTTGTGTCTTTTCCAGCAAGGCGTGTGACTATTTTTATATTCCTTCTTGTTATATCTTTTGTGCTTTCAGCATAAATGAGATGCTTTGCGTGTGTTTGATAAATGTGTTTTGTTCTCTTCTTTCTGCCAAGAAACCAGTTCTGCCCTGTACTGTATGTTACATTCCTTCAGAGATGGATAAATGATGCCTCATGATTTGCATTCATATACTCTCAGGCCTCTGTTATCCTTTGCTTGGGCTTTCAAGGCCTCTGTTTGTCATCCTTCTTACTTACCAGTTTTTCATACATAGATATAAGGTCATTCAGCCAAACTTGCTTCTAAATATCTTTGGAAAGGGCATACAGATCAGTTAAATCTAAAATGTTCACCAACACATAAAAATAAAAATTAAACCAAAACACAACACAGTCTGGTCAGGAAATGTTTCAGAATCATTATAATTTGTAGTAATTTTCTATTATTCTGGAATAATTCATTATTAACTTTATAAGATTTTTTTTCTGCTTTTGTGTATTTTACTTATATTTGGTTGTAAAGAGAAAATTGCCTATAAAAACGCAAAGACCAAAGGAGTAGTTATTTGGTCTAATAGCGTTTTTCATTTTTAATTTTTTTTTTTGCTCTGTG
>VZTF01006247.1:0-107957 GCA_013397755.1 Cnemophilus loriae | reverse complement strand
AAGAGGGAAAAAAAAAAAAAAAAAAAGGACAACTCAGTATAAATCATAATTTGTAGTGTACTCATAGTAATAGACACCTGGATTCTCAGTCCAGTGGCAGTCAACTACTTCTCATCAATACTCAGGTATCTGGGTATGTGCCTCCTGCTTGAAGCTGATTTTGATAATTAGTATACTAACAGTGTTACAAACCCTAAACAACAAGGAAAATCCATCAGAAAATTAGCATTTCTAAAATAATTATTGATTTTATTCAATCTATATTCAGTTACTAACTTCTGAAAATATTAACAGGGTGTAAATGGCACATTCATTCATCGTGATGTTTTCCCATTTTAGAGCTATGGAAACTGGAACATGACAAGGGGAGTTGGCTTGCCCAGGGTTCCTGCTCACCCCAGTGGCACATGTTCTAGGACTGGGATTCCTTGGGTCTCAGCTGGAGCTCATTTTTCAGGGTTATTGGGGTTTTGTTTCTTATTCCATTGTCATTGCAAAAAAACATGTTCCACTTAGGAAGTCTGACTTTATGAAAAGGAAACCATTTGCTTTGTATTTTATTGTGTCTTTACCTTGTACAGAAGAGTAAATAAGAGCAGTGCAATAAAAGCTGAGCAAGTATACAGCCTGAACCTCTAGTCCTTAAGTCTGTCTTCTTTGAGAAGTAATGTGAGGAGCCTCTTCCTTTTCTTTTTGTCTTTCTATTGTAGTAGACTTAAATTAGTTCTACTTATTTTTTGCATTTCATGCTGCTGAGAAGTAAAAGGCTTGTGGTTCTTTTTCATAGAAGTGGGGTTTTTTTCTTTTCTAACATACTTGAGAAATGTATTGTAACAAGGAGCATAAAAATATGTTCTTTGTGTTGAACTTAAAAAAATCATAGATTTGCATAGCAATAATAAACATAGACATTTCCCCTTTATGCTTTTTTTCGTCTTCTGCTATTCTGGCAGGAGTGTGAATGCATGATAAAGGATGTGTTCTGCAATATACTACCTAGTTGTACTGCATAGGCATTTATTATCCCTTTCTAGTAGTGAATTAGGACTTCTGAATTTACAACTGGTAAATTACAAGAAATTGTTTCGGTAAATAAATTGTGACTGGAAGTAAATATAGTGACATTTTCTGATCTTTGTGGTGATATTTTTTTCCAGAGTGATACACGACTGCTAGGAGTGCTTGGGACCCCTGGACTTAAAGGCCAGAAGGGAGACGTTGTAAGCATTTGGGATGAATTTGGAGCAGTTTCAAAGTGCCTACCTCACCTGTCCCTGCCACCCTTAACACAGTGCTTTTTATTTGATTTATCTCAATGGGCTTTGAAGGAATAGATTTTTGAGATGACTGGCACTGTGATTTGCGTAGACCAATATCCAACTCATCATGTCATCCTGCAGTGGCACAATATGATCCTTTCTCCTCTAAGATAAATAGAAAGGGAAAATGCTGAAAGAATTATTTATGGTTTCTATAATGCCATCTGAGAAGTCAAATGATCTGTCCTGCTGGTTATGCGGGAAAGACTCTGAAAAAGTTGAAATTCAGAAAATATTTTGGATAGTAAGTAATGAATATTTAAAGCAGTTTCTCTGTAACCAGGAGGCTTTCTATACCAAAAATACCCATAAACAGCCTCTAAAAATTGCAAGGAAGTCAAATTCTGAATCCACACCATATGGCAGTATATTGTTTATAGTTATCTATCCTGTATAGATAGATGACCATATTTTAACAATTGCATGACTTTCAAATTTGTAAGAGAAGAGACGCGTGCTCTGGATATGTGATAGAACTGATGACATTTTATTGAGAAGCCTGCAGATCTGCTATAGAAAACAGTCATTTAAATTCATTTGCAGATGTTTAAAGCTTGATTTCCATTGTAACAATACTTAAGATTTTGTGGCCCACACAGAATAAAGTACAGTTAAAGAAGGGGAGGGGTTTATTTACATTTCCCAGAATATAAAGATTTTAAATACAATTAATTTTGTTAAAAGGGTCAAAAAGGAGAATTGGGAATGACTGGTGTGAAAGGAGACAAGGTGAGTCAATTCCTTACTTCTGTGCTCATGTGTTATACTAGAAGTCGACTTTATGTACTGATTATGAATGAAATCTTGTTAAATATACAGGGGCTCAAAAAAAAAATTTGGCCGTAGGAAAAGTTGTCAGTCTCTAAATGTCCTTAGTACTTTATTCAAGCCGCTCCTTGGGAGGGTATTTACATATGCAAGTAAATTTCCCTGTTCTACCAGCTTTAAAAACAAAGTCCTTAGCTTTAAAAACGTTCAGACTTTTAATTAATACCAGTCTAAAATTATTTTTATATAAGTTTATGACCAGAGGCTGCCTCATGAATTAGGTGCCAGTCATACTTTTTCACGTTATGAATGTCATCTTCAGTATCTATATGAAAATACAAGAAGCTTTAAGTTATTAAAATTTACAAATTAACTTTCCAATTTGGTACATTTTAGTTTAAGCATAAATTTTATAGTATGATTCGGGGGTATTACTTGGGAACAGGTGTGTATTTTGCATTTCTAGGAACACGTGCTGTGCATAGTTCTTCATCTACTGATTAATAGGTGTTTTGCCACTCAGCTGTGAGGCTTCGTGGTTTCTTTGGTCATATCCTTCTATATAAATAGTTTTCATGCAGGCAGAAACATTATTTTTACTCTGTTGATATCACAGATTTATGATTTTGTGGGTTATAAAGCACTTGTGTTTGAGAATTTTTCAGATTTGGATGCATGATCACTCTCTTTAGTTCATGTTCCTGACCCTCCCTTGTGCTCCTGCTTGAAAGGATCACAGATGTCATGGTCTTGGCATTAAATCAACATCATCCCTCAAGTAAACTTTTGTAGTCCATGTATTTGTATTTTAGACAGGTTTGAAATAGTCATATTTTCCAGGACTCTTCAGCAAAACCTGACATTTGTGCTATTTACCATTTTAAATAAATTTGTGTTAACCTTTTTCCTACGTTTCCTTAGGGAGAGCCTTCTGAAAAAGGGGACAAGGGAGACCCAGTAAGTATAGCATGTTTTGAACTGATGTGAATAATGTACATTTGAGATTACTTTCATACCGTATTCATTCTGTAATCCTTTTCTTTTTAGACATTCATTATATGCAGGCCTTATGTGGGATAGCACATGTATTGTCTCCTTCTTACATGTGCATCAAGGTCTTCCAGGTTATAAATAAAAAACAGAGATGCTCTGTTCTTCAGCATTTCTATTGCTGGTACAGTCCATGAACAGAGTTTAGAGCACATGCTTTTTTTTATTCCCTGAAGGATCTTTCTTTCAGCTTTTTCACAAAGATTTATGTGGCCTGAGCCGTACTGTTTTGATGCCACCAGTGTGGCATTTAACATCGGGCTGTTCTCGTACAGCCATTTTATGTGTGCATAATTTTTTTCTTATTTTGAGGCAAATTTTCAGAACACTCACTCTGTAAAGGTCTCTCCACCTATGTTACTTAATTTTTAATTAATTATTGTCCTCTCTTATGAGACTTGACAGAGGCTAGTTATGTTTTTTAGTATAAAACTCAAGGTTGCTCAGATATTTGTGGTTAACATATTTTAATAACCAAAATAAGGCCTACTGTTAAAATGTATGGTTTTGGAGGTGAATACTGGATACCAGAAGAGATGTAGTCGTGAAGAATAGGCTTTTGACTGGAAAAGCTCTTAAGCAAATGTAGCATTTTCAAACATTTTTCCTTTAAAACACTGGGAGAACTTGCAAAAAAATTAGGTTGCAGGAGGAATGTCTTTCAGAGTTTACTCAAGGGATCAGAAATTCTTTAATGTTTTCTGAATATTTAAGTTTTCAAACTGTATTACAATGTTTTAGCAAGGTAAGGTAGCAAATTAAACTCTTAGTTGATCTTAGTTAAACTTGTAATTTCTTATGGTTGTATTTACTGTTTTCAGGGAGAGACTGGAATGGAGGGATCAAAAGGAAATAAGGTATTGTTGGACTTGTACATGCTATATACATTGCCAGTATACATAGCTGATACTGGGAGACGTAGCAGTAAACTTGGATTTTTTTGTTTTCTCAAACAATTTCATTAGGGTGAAATGGGAGACCCTGGACCACCTGGTCTTATTGGAAATCCAGGATCAAAGGTAAGTGAAACTTATTTCATCCAATCTATGCTGTTATATATGAGAACTCTGATGCTTTCAACTCTTTAACTAATATTAATGGGCGAAGAATGCAAACAGTTTATATCAAAAGTTTGTACTTGGATCATGGCTACTTTACATAAAATTTACATTTTACATAAAGTTCTTGTTGCTCTCAGTGTCACTCAGAAAGCAATATTTAAGCAATGCTCAAGTGTTATTTTGTCACTCAAGAATATGAGCATCCATTTTGCAATTAGAAATCCACTGGTAGCTGGATGCATTCTCTTTATCCATTAGGGAGGCAAGGAGTAATCACTGACAGTACCTTGGTAGTTTCTTTGTTTAATCCACTGGGACAGCAGGTCATGTCAAAGCAGTCATGGCCTTGCTTTGAGTCTATCCTCATAGGCAAACTCAGGAAGCGTGGACTGGATGAGTGGACAGTGAGGTGGATGGAGAACTGGCTGAACAGCAGGTACCAGAGGGTCAGAATCATGGCACAAGGTCTAGCTGGAGGCCTGTCACTGGTGGTGTCCACCAGGGTTCCATACTGGGCCCAGTCTTGTTTAACTGGTTCGTGAAGGACTTGGATGAAGGAGCAGAGGTCTCTTCAGCAAGTTCCCTGACAACGCAAAGGTGGGAGGAGTGGCCAGTACCCCAGAGGGCTGTGCAGCTCTTCAGAAGGACTGGAGAGATGAGCAGACAACTGTCAGAGGCAGCAGACTCAGCAGAGGCAAATGCAGGGTCCTGCACATGGGGAGGAATAACCCTAGGGGACAACCTGCTGGAAATCAGCTCTGTGGAGAAGAACCTGGGGTCCTGGTGGACAACAAGCTGTCCATGAGCCAGCAGTGCCTTTGTGGCCAAGATGGCCAATGGTGTCCTGGGGTGCATTAGGAAGAGCACTGTCACCAGGGTGAGGGAGTTGATCCTGCCCCTCTACTCAGCCCTGGTGAGGCCACATCTGGAGTGCTTGTTCTGGGCTCCTCAGTACAAGGGGACATGGAGCTCCTGGAGCAGGTCCAGTGGAGAGCAACAGAGATGATTAAGGAACTGGAAAATCTCTCTTAAGAGGAAAGACTGAAGGAGGTGGGCCTGTTCAGCCTTGAGAAAAGTCAGCTGGAAGGAGACCTCATCAATGTCCATAAGTATTGAAATCGTGGTGTTGAGGAGATTTCCAGGCTCTTCCCAGTGGTGCCAAGCAATAGGACAAGAGGCAATGGGCAGAAACTGATGTACAGGAAGTTCTACCTGAATATGAGGAAGAACTTCTTCACTCTGCAGGTGACTGAGCGCTGGAACAGATTGCCCAGGGAGGTTGTGGAGTCTCCCTCACTGGAAGAAACTGCAATGTACTCTAGAATGACCCTGCTTGAGCAGGAAGGCTGAACCAGATACTGTGGTCCCTTCCAACTTCACCTATTCTGCAATTGTGTGATTCTGTGAAAAAAGTAACTGAAGCACGAACGTTCTTGAGAGTCTCTCATGATGCCTGAAATTGTATCAAATAAAGGTAGAATTAGAAACTGCTAAATCTAACTGCCACGCAACACTATTCATGTTGGATAGCACCAGAATTTTAGATCGTGAAAAGAAGGACCAGTGAGAATGGATGTGGTTATAGAAGCCACAAAATTGCTGTCTTAAAAATGGTTCTTCAAATCTTGATCTATTCTTTTGTTATGTCTTTCACTTTAGGTATTCTGTTTGTATTTGCTTGTATTTGCTTTATATACATACTTTGGATTTTGTACATATCAGTCTACAAGATTCATTGAACTAAGCATTAAAGTAAGGGAGAATGAGAAACTCTGTATTTCTTACTCCACGTGGAAGATAATTCTTAATGCCAGATGTTTTAATCTATTTATATATAAGAATGCTTTACACCATATTACAGTATTTTATTGACTTTCACCTCAGGTGTGTATTATATCATTTCACAGGGACTGCAAGGCCCTCCAGGACCTGTTGGGCCCAGGGGACTGCCAGGAGAAGTTGTATGTATTGTGCCATTTCACCAGCTGTAGCAGTGCGGTGTGGGAACAGCTAGCCAGTGGAGCAGTGCCACTGAAGTTACCATAGGAGCTCCTTTTGTGGGTGGTACTGTAGCTGTCAGGTGTTGAAGCACAGTAGGATGGGATGCTTCCCTCAACAGGCCGTTATCTTGAGTTTCAGTAAACCATTTCCATATTGATTTTGTGTTGGTATAAGCAGAATGTTCTTCATTAGGGTACTTTTTTTTTTGTCTTTCTTACGCTTTTAGTTTGGATGACTGGGTGAAATGAGTAGCTGTCTATCTGTATTAAGTACAGAAAGCAGCAGAGAAAGCAAACACAGCTGCTGAACATTCACTACTGGCATGAAAATGTTGTCATCTGTCATATGTCAGTGTTTACAAAATTGTGTTTTACACTGAGAAGAAAAATTAAAACAATATATGTTTACTTGTCTGTTTCTTAGAGAGTTAATTTTTCATTCTAGCTTAAGTTCGTACTTAGATTTTACTGTTCAGTTTGGGCAATTTTATTCTTTACTATGAAAATTACTGGTATTCTTATAAAAAACACTTGACTAAATAGTTGGTTGAATAACATTGAAGGGTCATGGAAAAAGTTTTCTGAATTTGTTGCAGTATAGTGAGACAACCTAATTAAGCCTTACTTATCATTTAAATAGTTTCTATTTAGATTTTAATCTGTTTCATTTATCTTCATTTCTCTGCATTTATTAAAATCCTTCATGAAAAGAACAAGGGAAAATTCTGAGGTTAAAATCAAAATGTGAAAGATGAGAAGATTTAGACAAAAGAAAAGCTGGAACATACTTTATTTACTGAAAACGTTTGACTGTCCTTTACATATCTAAAACATTTAAAGGGATTTCTTGGATTAACTAATGTGAAGGAGTAGGAATTCATTGAGGCTTTTCAGATACCGGTTTTAATAATTAACTAGTACAGGAAATCATGCAGCCCTTAATGGGCAAAAAAGATGAGACACTTACTTAAAATTCAAGTTTTTATGTGCTACTGCCTTCCTTGAAAAAACGATTGATTTTCAAGGCTTGGAATTACTTTGACATAGAAGAAATAAACCTTTTGGTCTCTGCCATTCTCCCCTGATAGTGTCCAGAAAATAATCTTGATTATTGCATTTTAACTTAAAGGAAAATTATTTATATATTTAAGTAAGGAAGCATTCATTAACTTTCAGTCTTTAACATTTGGGGTCAATACTAATGCACAGTAAATATTCCAGTGTAAACTAATTTTCATCTGTATTTTTATATAATCATTAAGGGAATAGCTATAAAAACATACAGTTATGTTTTTATTAATTCCAGGGCTTACCAGGAGATCCTGGGGTACCAGGAAACCCAGGAATTAAAGGAGACAAGGTATGTTCTAAGTGTTTTTAATTAAACTTGATATGTTAAAGCATTTTAAATTTTCACTTCAAGAGTAACCTTCCATTCTTCTGTAGTGCATCAGTGTGGCTGTTGTATGAAGTGATTTTAAAATGTACCAGCAGTAACCTGCTGTGTCTTGGAGAAGAAACATCTCTGCATTTGGAGATGGTTCAGGCCACTTTGGCAACCCAGTTGCTCTTTAGATGAATAATTTAAGTAATACTTTAAGGAAGTCAGACTGTGCCCTTACATTAAATCTGTGCTGTGCAGAAATGTCACTTCAGGTCCTGACTACAGAACAACCTTTTCAGTGTAGTGTCCTAGCCAGACTAATGTGTAAAATCGCACTTCACAGTCAGACATATTCATCTCGGCACAGCTCTAGGGCAGCTACGCTGGCTCAGATGCGAGCCAAGGCTGGATCTCTTTAGGACATTTTGTTTTGCTGTGTAGAAATCCCTTAGTTAGAATTCAGCTGCATCAGTAAGAGCTAAAAATTATGTGTGTATGTACTGAATGTAAAGAAGGAGAAAAAAGAGGATATACAGGTGTGCTCTGAGCTGTGTGATGTGTTGCGCTATTTATACGTTGTGAGGTACAAGGGAAACCAATAAAATCCAGTTTGAAGAAATGAGTTGAAAGAAAGGCAAAGAAAATAACGCGAACAAGAACAAAAATGTACTCATCTTGAAAATGCTAAGTGGTGGAGTCAGAAAGAATCACACAGGATGTTTTGCAGGAGTCTGCAAAAGACAAGAGGACAGCATAATAAAGGCACAAATTTACTGTGTAAGCAGCAGGAGTTTAGAGATATGGAACAAGAGACACTGCATGTATTGAAATAAGGAACAGAAGTGTAAAGAGGAATACACTGAAGACCACAGGTTTAGCACCAGTGGTTGATAGCTGAGGAGAGACAGCTGTTGTTTCAGCTGTTGCTATGGGTTAATTGGCAGGGTTTAATGACAACCTGCGTATTAGGAGCCTGGGGAACAAGAAATGTAGATCAGATGCATTGCAAGCATGGAAACTAAGAGAATACTAGTTATTATTAATGGTTATATGATCCATGTCTCCAATTCTGTAACTTTTTAAAGGAAAAGTATGAGGGAGTTTTTCTTCTCTATATCTTCTCAAAGTACTGGCACTTTCTGTGATAACCTTGATAATATTTAGAGTTTTTTCTTAGGGGAAAATTCTCACATTTCAATTAGTGATTCAAATTTATTTTGTAGGGTGACCCTGGTGGAATTATGGGACCGCCTGGACATCCAGGTCCAAAAGGGGATATGGGGCCTCCTGGACCAAGTCTGCCCGGAACACCAGTAAGTTCATAATCTGAAAAGGCTTTCCTGACTTTATTTTCTGCAGGGGCAGCTGTGAAAGAATTCTCACTGTGAAATGAAGGAAATCATAGAATGGTTTGGGTTGGAAGAGACCTTAAAGATCATCTAGTTCCAACCCCCTGCTATGGGCAGGGACACCTCCTACTAGACCAGGTTTCTCAAAGCCCCACCCAACCTGATCTTGAACACTTTGAAGGATGGAGCATTCACAACTTCTCTCAGCAACCTGTTCCAGTGCCTCACCATCCTCACAGTAAAGAATTTATTCCTAATACCTAATCTAAACCTAGTCACTTCCAGTTTAAAGCCACAAAACAAATATTTTTTTATTTTCACTTCAAAATAGAAATATATTTTACAGTGGTATTATGAGTGCACTAAAATATACTCTAGAAATAGTGTAAGAATCACAAATTATCCTAGTGACACTGGCACTAACAAGGAAGACATGTAAACTTGTCATTGTTTATTTCTAGGGGCTGGCTAATTTTGGCAATTAGATTCATCTAGTCTCTTGGATTTCAAAACATAATTTGTTGTTTTTTCTTGGTTTTTTCGTGTTTTGTTTTGTTTTGGGTTTCTTTTAGGGTCCCACTGGTGTTCCTGGAAACCCAGGTCCAAGGGGGCCAAAGGTATGCAAAATATATTATTTCTGTTTCTAAAAATATTTTTTAAAAGATAACATGGTAGCTTACATTTTCAGAGCTGTTGTGATGGAAAGCCTTGTACCTTTCACAGGGAGAAAGAGGACTACCTGGTGTACAGGGAGCACCTGGGGAGATGGGGCCCCCTGGAATAGGCATTCAGGGATCACCAGTAAGTAAACCAACATCCAGATTTTGGGTTTCTCTCTGTGCATCACTGAGCAACTGCAATAAGCAAACAAAGCATAATAAAAAGCTGCGCCATGAGCTCCCTTCTGGCCTGACTCCCAACTCCCAGTTTGCTTCAAGGGTTGCTGTGCAGTTTGAATTCAAACACGAAGCAAGTTGATACAGACATCTAAAGCATTCATAGTAAATAATTTGTACAGCAAAAACTGTTTCAGTTATTTAGCTTGTTTCCCAGGTTTCTTTCTTTTTAATGCCTTTAAATGAAGCCATCTGCAGTGTCTTCAGAGTATTCAGTAAAAAAATTTGCTGATGTTGATGGTGTACCTGGTAGGTGGTAAATGTTATTGCAGGAGTTTTGCTCCAGTGACTGAGGCAATCTCTCTTCAGTCGACCAATGTGTATCACCTGATACAATTCAGTTTATAGACAGTACTCTGGTATAAAGAGAAAATGTTTGTGAAAGGGGACTAGACATTCACCCTGAATGTCTTAATCTGAAATAATAATCCTTAAAGATAATTTTTTCAGTTGCAATATTTTCAAATCTGAATTTTAAAAACTACCCATTTTTATCTAAATTATCTGTTTTTATTCAACTGCTCATTAGCTTTTTTTTGACTCTTCTTGCTAAATATCAAGTTTCACCACAAATCATTAATTTTTGGAATTGCTTGCCGTAAAAGATGGGCATTCGCAAAGTCTTGAGGTCTCTAATTTTGTCAAAATTAGATTTGGATTTAAAGCAAAACTATAAGAAAGTTTTGACTTTTCTCGATGTGAAAACTGCACAAATAGCCCACATTCAGCATTTTTAAATGAAGTTCATCTCCCTTATCCCAGAAAGTGTAATTACTGATTATTTGGAGTTTTCTTACAGGGTCCTATAGGTCCAACTGGATCAGCAGGTGTGCAGGTAGGGTATAAGTTTTCTCTTTCATACAAAAAGCATTAATTTAGTTTAAGAATTTTGCAGGAAAGGGATTCTCATATCCTAAATGACCTTCCGTGCTCTTAGGGCCCTAGAGGACCTCCAGGATTACCAGGAACTCCAGGTACCCCCGGTATTAATGTAAGTGACAGTTTTATATATATACAAGAAAAAGTAATGTGTACCTCATCAATGATTTAAGGCCATCAAGTTTTACATTTGTTTCTAGGGCACTCCAGGAAGAGATGGAAAGCCAGGACTACCAGGCCCTCCAGGTGATCCTGTACGTATACAGGAAAAGCTTTTGCATTTGCTTTGGTGCAAATAGTTTAAATTTATATGGTGTGAGATAGCATAGCAAGTCTAGAAGAACCAGTGATATGAAGATAAAGTGGAAATACTTTCCTTGGTAAGACAGGAAAACAGTCATGTTATGTACCTTGGCCTCAACAAAACAGAGACTGTCTTCATGATGTTTCTTTAAGAAAGAAAAAATGCTTAGAATTAGTCACCATGTAGGTAATGCTTATCAAAAGTCATGGATGTGAGTGTCTCTCAGAAGATTATCGTCAAACTTGGAAAGAGAGGTCTCTCCCATGCTCAGTTCTTGTCAGTGATTTAATTTGATTTAGGTAAGTAGATAAAACTCTGAAATTTAAGTGGGAAAGATTGCTTCCTTTCTGAAGATATAATCAAAGTTCAGAGGCTGTGTGAAGTCAACAAGATTTAACTTGAGACAGATGAGGATAAAGTGCTTAATAAGGAAAATCGAAACCCGTAAGTAGAATAAGTGTGGAAGGCACAGCGCATTGTAAACTAAATGTAAGTAAAATATTTGATGCTGCTATTAAACTGACAGGTCTAAATGGTAAAACTCACAAACAGGATAGTTATTGCCTTTTGCTCTCTTGAAATATTCTTCTCTTTGGAAAGAACATTTTTTGAAGGAAGATGAAACAAGCAGAAGGAAATCTGGAGAATTAAGGCCATTTTAAGATTTTCAAAATCATGGCATAAATCATACACTTATTCAGAGATCAACACACAGAGTTATGGCTCTACAGAGTGTGTTTGCAGTCAGCCTGGACTTGCCTTACACACAGAGCAGAGGAGCTGTGTGGCACAAATGCAGTCAGCTTGCTCTAGTACATATGTGGGCTTTGCAGCTGGGGTTAGGACCCTTCTCCACACCGAGGGTTTGGGGTTCTCTGCCATGCAATGATAGAGCAGCTAAAATACAAACATTAGAAAAGAGGAGAGACTGGGGAAATTACGCTTCCAGTCCAGTAGGAAGACCAACTGGTGACATGGTAATAGCCTGCCTAGCTGTAAAATGTCATAAGGGGAACGGTGAAAAGTCAGGCCATGTAGGTTGTTGTTTTCAAGTCTTGTCACAAGTTTTTAAGAGCTGGTGATCCTGTCTATGTAGAGTTTACCTCTGTGCAGAGGACAGACTTCACACCTTACATAACTATGTACCTAAGTTGTGCTAGGTGGTGTTGTCTCACCCTAAAAAAACACCTCAGCATGCTTTCAAAGGTGGTTATGCCACTCTGTAGATGGTGTAGTCCTGATTGTATTTCTGGTTAATTGTGTTCAGCAGTGCATCTCTTGAGCTGATCTTTGACACTCATTGTTATTAACTGGCAGTTTTTCAGATATGCTAAGAAAAGTGGTTATGTTTTATTTTTCTTCTTCAAGATGGAAAGAATTGAAACAGGCTGAAGAAAAACAGTCACCTTATTTTGAATATGTCTAATTTTATAGTCTGGCTAGGATGATTTTAGATTTAGCGATTGCCAGAAGAAATGAGAATTAGTAATTGGAGAGGCTGTTTGTGAATGAAGCTGATGATAACCGGGGCAATGTGTTTTTTACAGGGAGTCTTTAAAAATAAGTTTAATGGCAGGTCTTGGAAATCTGGGATGTGCTTCACTACAGTACAGATCCACAGACTGATCTTTAAATGAGTCAGCTTTAGTATTGGAAGCAACTTAGTGGTGGCACCAAGGAGTTACACACTAATTATTAATGTTTAAAGCCAGGAAAAAATATTACATGTGTTGCTTGTGTTGCTGTAGCTGGATTATTTCCAGTATCTGAACTAGTTTATTGAAGTTAGCTTTGGTATCTCCAGAATTCATGCTACAGTTGACAGTAGAGTCAAAGCCTAGGAGAAAGGAGGAGGAAAACAACTGAAGATAATCCAGTGAGAATATGAGACATTCCAGTAACATTAAGTTGTTGCTGATATGCTACAAAAACAACAATATTAATATGTTCAGGCAGTATGCTGTTGTCATGGTTTGAGAAATTTCATTGAATTTATAGTGAAGAATTACAATTGATAGGTCAGATAGACTGGGATATTTAACTATATCTGAAAACCTGTTTTTTCATTTGAGTTTTCATTAAAAAGTAGCTTCAACCAGTATATATATATAATCAGCTCTATGTGTAACAATATAAAGTTTGGAAGCAATGAAAACGCATCAGAATTAGTAGCGCTGTGCAAAACACTAACTGCAGATGCCTTTTTTAATTTCAGGTTGCACTTCCACTTGTGGGGGACATGGGTGCTATACTGAAGGTAAATTTTTCAGAGATTAAGTTTTTTTTTTTGCTATAAACATGCTTTTTAAACAATGTGCACTTGAGAGCTTCTATAGGTTCAGTTCTGACTTACAGGCCTGGACTAAAATAATATTGTGATTTTTGTTGATTTTTTGTTTTGTTCTTTAAAAATACTGAAAAAATGTATTTTACAGAAATTTTGCAAAGTAGTGTTTGAACAGCATGTGAGGTAGTAGCCAGCAAGTGCCTATTCAGCACATCCAGTCCACAGTATGAATTGCTACAAATATACAAATATGTTCTCCACTTTACTTTGTAGCATTAATTTCAGTAATACACCAAATTGGGAAAATAGTCCAGAATTTCTAAGATACTATTTTGAAAAATAATGAGATTTGGAGTGTTTTGCAATATTCTAAAATGAAAATTGGGCTCGGGAGGATTTCAATATGAAAAGCACACATCATTTCTACTGTCCTTTATTAATACACGTACTTAGGGTTTATTGACTTTCTTATTTCCAAATCTGATTTATTTTAGGTCTTTCTTTCTGTTTGTAATTGTGCTGTCTTTCTGCTGTACATGCTCTTCTTGTCAAAGCTCTCTCTCTTGCTGATCCTTTATGCTTCATTCTTCATTTCTCAGTGTTTTGTGGTTAGCACTCCTATGTGACAGTAATTTAGCTGGCAAATGTTTCTCTCAGCAATGCAGAGGTCATTTACTTTTAAATAACTACAGATTTGAAGCTGGAGAGAGTAACAAGCAGCCTTCATCTCTGCCTAATCCTTAAAAGGAAGATGCTCAAACCTAAACACAGGTGTGTCTAGGACTATCCAAAATGAAGCTAAAAACGTGTTAGCATGATTTGAGTAGAGAGTGTGAGAGATGCAGAGGAAAACGAGGAAGTCTCTCTGAACAAGCATATGGTTTAGAAGAGAGCAAGGGCTGAAGAGAAGGCTTTGGGGTAAAATGAAAGGCAGGAAGGAAGCCGTGTGCAGAGATAAGTCTGCATGGATCAGAACAATGCCATAAAAATATTTATTTGTCTCTTTGTTTTCTGTCGGCTCCACAGGGTGATCCTGGCACAAGAGGTCCTCCAGGCATTCCTGGTAGAGAAGGACCAAAAGTAAGTTTTGAAAGGTGTGCTTTTCTTTGCTTTGTTTCTTCAAAAGGCCAGATTCTTAACCTTTGCCAGACTTGACTTTTTCGTCTGATCCGTATCCCTGTGGCATTGAGCAGCCTAAAGGTTCAAATGATTTTTGTGTTTCAGACCTCTTCATGCGTCAGTTTGTATTTTCCCTAGGTTGAGTGAGCAAAATAGCCTGAGTTGAGTCCCAGGCTCGGATAGCTTTTCTGTGTCATGCTTCCATTAAAGCTGTCTCAGATCTGACTGCCCAGTAGTGCTTTGCTATCTACAGACTCATTTTAGGTGAGTCAGTCACACAAGAATCCTGCGGTGAAGAGGCAAACTTCTCACATGTCCTTCAAGTGTGCAACACGGCTGGACCGCCCTGTGCCTTTGTGCCCTGTTCCCATGGGAGTAACGCAGCCATTTCCTTGGGACTTGAAGTTTCACTGACATCAATCAAAATCCTGCTTCACTGGAATCGGATCAAAAGCAACATGGTTTGGCAAACAGATATCTCCTATCGTTGAGCCTAATTCCATGGAAGTGAACTTTCTCCATTTCAGCAAGCATTCGAGCTCTTTGGTGTTAATGTCTCCATCAGGTCTTTTGAGTAGTTTGCCTCCTAGGTACAAACCACTCATTTCCTTTCACCTTGCTGGGAGGTATATTTAAAGCTTGCAGATAGTTTTGAGCCTTTGCTTTGTTTTAGGCGCTGTGGCTGTAAGGGCATCATGCTGGCATATATTAAATGTGGGTCATAAAATGTCCTACAGAGCATGAAATTCATTGTTCTCTAACAGAAATTATTTGTTTGAATGTTATGTTTACATAGGGAAGCAAAGGTGAACGTGGATTTCCTGGCCTTGAGGGACAAAAGGGCGATGAGGTAATATTACTTCATTTCTACAGTGGTTGCATTCTTATCTGAACCTGAGTAAAGACCTAGACTGAAAATGAAATGCACAGAATGTTATTTAGTTCTTTGAAACTGCTGAGATAGTCATTCACTGCTATAAATAGCCCTTGATTCTGATTTTTCAACAAGATTAAAGGTAATTATTCAATTAAATAACACTATTTAATTTTTTTCTGTGAATTTTTTCTCATTTGTATATTTTAAAGCCTCACATACATTTAAGTGCTAATTTTTAAGGATCTAGGATAGAGCAATAAATCGGCTAATGCCAAATATTTTCAGAAAATACTTCATGTCTATAGCATTTATTTATAAACAGTATATTTGCTTTCATTTTGTTGGTTCCCCTTTAGAATTCACTTTTGAAAACTTTACATTAAGTAAATAATCTGATAAGAACAGTGATAGCAGCAACTACTATTAAGTGGAAAATGAAAAATATTTTAATAGGCTGAATTTAAAGTATTTACGGTATTTTGCATCTTACGTTTCATTCTTAGGGTTATTTTTATGTCTTTATGGAGAAGGAAAAAAAGACGAATCACTTGTGGTGCCAAATCCAAAATAGCTACTATAGATTTCATTTTAAATTGAATTATTTGCAGTTAACATTTCAAGAGTAATATCAGTGCAAAAAAAAAAAGGAACATCACCACAGCAGAAGCTCTTAAGCAAATGAATCTGGATAAATAAATGAATTTCTTAGTGGCCTTACCCAACTGAGGAGTTAAAATAAGTAGCCCATTAAAAAATATGTGCTGAACAATTTGAAACTCAAAAATATTTAACTGGCATTAAACACATACTAGTCTCTTGTAATTTCGGAGTGCTGGTTACAAGACACAACACCTGGAAAATACAAAAGGAATTTAGAGTGTATTGATTGAGGAGTTTGAAATTCTTTATAAGCATTTCACATTTCTTTGGCACTAAGGCCATTATAGCGTAAGAATTTTTAAAGAGTAGTAGAATGAGAGAATAGTTTCCCAAAAAAATATGTTCATCGGGATCCTTGGCTTACAAAAGTAAACAGTTATATGAGGAAAAAAAAAAGATGCAGCTCCTGCTACTGTTTTGCCCCAGAATTTAGCATGTTGTCAGACTAAAGCATCATGCTTATTTTTTTCTTTGGTTTTACATGATACATAGAGCTCATTAAATCTTTGCTTCTTCTAGAAGCAAGTGCCTCCTGAGACAGAATTCAGAACATATTCCACAGAAGGATGGGGCAGCCATAAGCAAATTTTATGCAGAATTTTACTTAAAAAATAAATGGGAAAGTAAAGCGTGCTTTGTGTGCCCTCTAGGATACCTCTACCAGTCAACCCTAGCAGGGTGAGGCATTAGCAAAAAAATTTCAACAATTCAAATACTATTAAACATCTGAGACACAAATAAGAGATTGTAGGCAGTTAGGAAGGTAATAAGGTAACAGCAAGTTTATGACTGGGAGATTTTTTAAAGGAGTCTAGAGAAAATTCATTGTAAATTTTTCATTAATGCTGTGTTAATAAGTTAGTTATTCATATGTTTCTTCACCATTTGATAGCTTGTGAGCTGCCTTAGCACTGATATTTTAAATGTTTTGCAGCAGGTTTTGATTATGACATCGTGAGGGTGCAAGTGAATCTTTTTTTCAGAAACTTGTATGAAAAGGTTTCCAAAGTAACTTTTTTTACAAATTTTAATTTTTTATTTTTATTATTTTGTTGGAATGGGAAGAAATGGGAAGAAAGATAGAGAAGCCCACCTGAAGCCCTTTGAAGTATGCTCATTAACTTCCATATGCTTTCCAGTAGCCCTTTAATTTTTGTTGAACTTGTTATCTTTATTTTCAAAGCACTTCTTTTTTTCAGGGGAGGGTTTTTTTAATATCAATAGTAAGAACAGAAAATTTTCCTTCGGCTTCATATTTATTTTCCATGTAAATATACCATCAGAGTAAAAGAGTTCCAAAGGAACAGAGAGCACATTGGCAGTTCTGAAAAGCTGCAGAGGTGGATCAATGTCCTCTGTGTGTAGGAGCAAGAAAGGAAAATCAGTGTCTCTCCATGTCTACATTTTTGCTAATTTATTTCTCTCTGAAGTTTTTCCCCCAGGCTCTCCCTCAGAGCACCTGTTTCAGGGCTCTTGACCTCTGCGGCTTTCTAGGCTGCTTCCTTCGCCATTCCTTCTTAAACACTGCATTTAAAATGAGAATTACACCTTTTCTGAGGGGATTTTTCTTGTCAGAGGATGGACAGATGAAATTCGTCACTGCTTGGAAGTATCTATTTCCCTTTGTGGATTGTAGGGAGAACCAAGAGTGTTAGCTGTCATTAGCACATGACTTTTGCATGTCTAAAATTGCACCTAAGCCTGGTGTGGCAGAGGAAAGACTTTCAGTGACATACAGGCTGGTCTCAAATCCAACCTCTGTCCGCTGTAGTGAGTTGCACAGCTGTATGTTTAGTAAGTGGATACCAGCGTCCATTGATTTTCGGGCAATCAAACAGAATACAAGC
This sequence comes from Cnemophilus loriae, assembly GCA_013397755.1. Lineage (NCBI taxonomy): Eukaryota > Metazoa > Chordata > Aves > Passeriformes > Corvidae > Cnemophilus > Cnemophilus loriae. The sequence continues at coordinate 90,157 of VZTF01006247.1, read as the reverse complement.
AGGAAAAGTAGATCATTAAACACTATGTAAGATGTCATGTTCAATTATCAAAAAGCCAAGCCAAAAATGAGGCGGAAATCACCATTTCATTTAGATAGCATCGCGTAATATTGAGAAGCCTGAGTAAATGTCTTCTCATTAGAAAAAAAAAGCCTTTTAGTGAAAGAAGATAGAAAATTAATCTCTAAGGAAAAGCTAGACATCTGTTCTTATCCGCACAACTAAAGACAAAGCTATTAACAAAATGTAAACTAACAATGTGGAAGGTTGAAGGACAAGTGGTGTTTATCATTCAAGCAAGAGGTTGCCTCTGGTTCAATGATAACCTGGTTCTCTTCGCTGCCTCGTGGGGTGGTTATTTTTTTAGCCATTCCTAAAAATAATGCCTACATTTTAGAAGAAAATGCACTGTAATATAGTTATAGTACTGCTGGATATGCTGAATATAAGTATTTTTGAGGTATAAGTGGGAGACAAACTAGATGTGCTCTTTTAATTTCCAGGGTCTTCAAGGTGCTCCTGGACTGCCAGGTATACAAGGACCCAGTGGCCCATCCGTAAGTGTGTGGTATCACCTGTGATCTAATTTATTTCTGCAGGGTTTGCTATAACTGCCTAGTTTCTTGTCCTTTGTTTTGTCTTTTAGGAGAGTAATAATGAAATCTTACCCACTCTGGCTCTAGTAAAGTAAACTATACTGATGTCAATGTTTCTGAAAATACTGTAATCGTCTGGGCTCAAAGTTTATGTAACTTACATAGGTTTGAAGTTTTGGCATTACTAGAGAATCTGTGAGGTTACATGATTTATAATGTGCAAACTTGCAGTGAATTATGTATTTTTACCCAAGTTAGAGTCATGTCAGTAATAAAATCTAAATATAATTCCAGCTTGTTGTTCTGAAGAAAAAAACCTAGTGCCAAAACAGAGGAATTACTTGGCTTCACAATTCAAAAACCAAGTATGAGAAGAAGCTGACAATATTTAAAGACACTGAAATCTATCACTAAAATTCTTGGTATTACTGGGAAAAGTCCTCTTTGAAATTTTTTCAAATTTTCTTTTCTACATGTGCGATGGAATCATACTAGTTAGTATGATCATTACTCTTTCCTAGGTTTCATGACAATACTAAGACTTACTTCTTTCAAAAATTGTACCACATTTAAGGAGTTTAATGTGGAATACATAAACTGGCATTTAGCAGTAAAACATGATTCTCAGCTGTATCAGTTTGTGCCGGTTAGGGTGAGCACATTTAGTTTGCCAAGGCGAAAATGCAACGGTGAACACAAGTTTTACCCTTCAAAGGACTTATCAGGAGGACACAGCTGTTGTATCAAAGAGAAGAGAAATACTTAAACCTGAAGGAGAAGTATAATTAGGTTTAAACGACCTTCAAAAAGCACATGTTTTAAAAACTTGGTAACACTGCAAAAATACTGTGTTTCATTTTTTCCTGCCTTATATAAACAAGTCTGTTTTGTGCAGGGAGTCCCAGGAAGACCTGGACATCCCGGTCCAGCTGGAGCAAAAGGCGAAAAGGTATTCCTTCTTTTTATTCTTGGTAAAGGTCCGTGAAGGTTTTGCAATCCCATTACACTGTGTTTTGGGGCTTTCTTAAACAAGTGCAAGAGCGTAACAAGAATGTGGCATACATTTCAAATTTTTATTTGTGTTTCAATACAAGTACTTTCCCCAAGTAATGCTCTGCATATGGGCTTATACTTTGAAGTGCAGTCCTTGTGGTATATTTAAGCTGCAGAGAATTTTCCTTAGGTATAACACATTATATAAACTTTAGGAAACTGGAATTATGTTTCTGAAATAGAATATGACTAGCGACTGCTTACTGAGCTTCTCATTCTTTTACCGGTGTTTTTCTCAAAAGTAATTACACAAGTACTGAAAGTTATTCAGTGTAAGTTATTCTGAAAAAACATGTAAGCTTCCTTTATACTTAATTTACACTCTCTCAGCACTGCTTTTTTTCAAAATTTTTGTGTGTTCTTTTATCGGGAACTTGATATTATCCATTGTAACTAAGAGGTCAAATAAATTTCTTGGGTACCTCAGATCAGTGCAATACAGCAGAGACAAGCTTTGCTGCCAAATACTTTCTGGGACAAGTTCTACATTTTGTGTATGAATATAGCTTTTTTTTGGGTAGTGCTCCAGAATTTTCTAGGCATAGCACTGCCACATCCATGTGTGGGATCCTAATTCCCTACAAAACTTTGGTATGAGTAAGAAAGAAAACTATTTTGTAAAGCTCTAAAATTATTTCAGTACAAAATTTGAATGAGAGTTGTCTCCTTGCAGATCACAGTAACAAAAGTTTACCCCACTTATTTCCTTTTTGTGTAACTGAATGCGAAACACGAGTCTTTGATAGTTCCTTGTTCACAATTCACACACGGGTGGGAATGAGAAGCCCCAGCTCCACAGCTCATGTCTCATCATTCTAAAAGGGCAAAAGTCAGATGGCTGAAGAGTAGTGAAGTAAACTGAAATAAAACCCCAGTAAATTTCTCCTCCTTCCTTCATCTGGGACACGCTTGAGAATTGATCACACAATGTGCTTTCTAAAATAATAGGATTTTAATTCTCCATGAAGCTTTCCAAACCACTCTTGGGAGGCTGACAGTTTCTATCAATTAGCAGGGCCATTTGTAAATTATCCTAGTATAAGTGTTTAGTAATAATTATATTTTTGTGCTGAGCTAATTATTGACATTGAGCACTTAGCTTGATTTTTGCCACCTTAGTCATTTTAAACTTGTGACTGAAGTGTCTCACTGACATACATTTAAAAAGATCCAGCAAAGGCAGTGAAAGATTTTTGAACAGACTTGTTCCAAATTACACAGTGTATTCTTCTGAATTGTAGTGATGAGATTTTGAAAAGTTGTTTGGGAAATTTTAAGTTGAAACTGTTGCAGCTCTCTACTATTCACAGATCCCATGGTTCTGCTGGGGAAAAATCTCAGCAGCTATGCTTTTTATAATATAATCAATTCAGTAAACAACAGCAGAACAGGCCAGAGATACAGGTAACAACAGATGGATATTTTACAGTAAAAACCAAAAAGATACTCATTATATCTCTTAATAAGGAAGATTCTTTAAAAAAAAATCTCAATTTATATTCAATATGTTTCTAAGTAAACTGAACTTCTGAAACTGTAGCTCTCCTTTATTTACGTATGAATGATCAACTGAGGACTGGCTTTTGCAAAATAATATACAAAGCATAAAATGAATGTTAACATTTATCTGCCAGTTGCTTGGAAATTCATATTAAAAACTCTTCTTTTTTTTTCATCTTCTCCCTCCTGGTACATATGAAGCGTTTCCCAACCCAGGTTACCACTGCTGTTTTGCCATAAGGAAGTTACTACACATAAGGCAGCAAGTAAACTAACAAAATAAAAACTAGTACAGAGTAATGATTCATGCCTTCCCTAAAGCTTAAGCAGGAACATTGCAGGAGAATTTATTCTTGATATTACCTGCTCTTATTGACTGTATCTCTTGTTTATTGTCATGATGGTCATCATAGCTTGAGTGTGGAATAGATATGGCCAGTTACAGTAAATGAGTTACATCAATCTCTTGCTGTACTAGGGTAGCGAAGGTTCTCCTGGGAAACCTGGACCACCTGGGCCTCCGGTGAGATATTTTGTTTTATTTCTTGAATTTATATTAGGAACTATATACTTGTGGGTAAAATGTAATGTGATATAAAGAACTGAGTATTGATCTAATAAAAATTAATATTGCAGGAAGGTAACAGTGGCTTTTTTTCAAAAAATTTCTGTATTCCATTTTTTTTTTCCTTGCAATTCGTCACTGAGTAAGTTCAGATCACTAAAGCCATTTTAGAAACCTGCTCAAATTAGTTAACCTTGGTATCCAATATTATTAGAGTAAGACTGATAGCTTGGATACCTGAGATCAGAGAACCCAGGCAACCTGGGGAAAGTCTATGGAGCTCACTGGACTCCAAATTAACTGGAATAGTACCTAAGAAAAAATTTATTCTGGAGAATTATGATAAATATCAAAATATCATGTACACTGAGAGATTTACAGGTTTCTGTGTTTATAATAAAAAAAAAAAGAAGTCCCAAGCTGCGTTGGTGTGTATCTGATGTTCTTCTGAAATCTGGAATCTTTGAGAAATTGAGAACAAAAAAGATGCCACAGCTTTGCTGAACTACAGGACTTGAACAGGGCAATAGTTCTGCCTTTATAATTCATAAGTGACACTTACTTGGTTTTTATGCTTTAAAGGGTATGCCTTACAATGAAAGAAATGGAATGAGCAGCTTATATAAACTGCAGGTATTTCTCTTTAATGTTAATTGCTTTTTTTTCAATCCCCACCTAATTTTAGCCCAACTCAACTTTTAAACTTGCTGTTACAGGGAGGTGTGAGTGTCGCAAGTTATCCAGGTCCACCAGGACCTCCAGTAAGTGTTACCAGAAATTTAATTTCTAGTAGCTAATTGACATAGAAACAGAGGATGGTTAGTTGCATGTAATTTGATTTTATTTGTGAAAGATTAAAAAAATAAGGATATGATTGGTATGTAGCAAAGTCTGTGATTTTATGTGTTTGCCAAGCATTTTAGCCCGTTTTGGAGAGTGGTTTATTCTGATTAAATCATTTCATCCTAGCAGGTAAAGGCTGCAGAAATGGTACATAATTTGGTATTGGACTATTTAGTGAAAGTATTCTTATACTAAAAATGTGTAATTTTGTACTTAAAGTTCATGGAGGCATAGTTTTGTAGTGAATGAAATTTGGTGTCACAAATGGGAAGCTCATGAATTCTGATCTGAGTTCTGCCACTGAGTCACTACATGTAGCTACAGCACAGAAAAATATGTAAAACTAAGACATATTGTGTGACTAATACAGAGCTGGTGTCTTTCATGTTGCAGATGCAGCACCTTGCAGGTGGACATTGTTGCTTTGGTTCTTTGGAACTAAAGATACTGTGCACTTATTTTCATTCTCCTCCTCTTTAGCATCATAGACAAGTTCTGTTTTGAGATGATTGTCTCTTTGGTAACCACAGTTATGGGCTGGCACCAAACAAAGATCTGTCTTTCTCTGTATTCTGGAACAGCAAGACAAAACCCAAAATATTACTGAGATTTTATACTAAATTAATCAGCTGGAATTGATAATGATTCTAAATGCAGTGCATTAGCAAAGTATATTCATAGTGCAGTCATTAAAAAAAAAAATCTCATTGTGTAACTGTTCTTCTTTAAATGTGGCTTGGTTTTTTGTTTTCTTTTTTTGCAGGGTCCAAAAGGAGATCCTGGAACAGTGGTATGTATTTATTTTTTGGTTTTGATAGAGGATTCCCCAAGTAGTTTGACACATGGTACTTCTCAAGGACAATAAGAAACCCAAACCAAAACCTCTCAGCAGTGACAGCAAAACGCGGAGTTGTCAGACAGTTTGCTAAAAGAGTTTAATGATCTGTTTTCAAAAAAATTCACAAAGCCTCTTTTTTTTGTTTCACCATAATGCCTCAAAGCTAAATACATCGTTCCGTACCAGCCTCCACTTCCTACTCAGAAAACACCAAGTGCCAGAGTTTAGGTGGGAAAAGTGAGATCTGTCAGAGACTTCAGGAAATCCAGACAGCAATTTGCCATGGCTTTTGGTTTAACTGAGAATTGCTGAAATACTGGAATTGTTGGCTGTAGTTTAAATGTCAATGGTAAATTATCAATTTTCTTTCAAAAAACAATTAAGAGGACCTCCCCACTCTACATGTTAAGCTGATTTCTCTGGTTGACAGTATATGCTTACACCTCAGGGCTGCACTGCCTGGAGGTGCTTCAGAGGTGACCTTGGCTTGCAAGAGCACTGGAGTGGAGTCTTCTGTATTACATCTTTCATCAAAATTAAACCACTGAGCTGAAGACTCACACAGAGCCTCTGGGGAAAGCTTAATTTGCACATCTGTGAAACAGGGCGTAACAAAATCTGTTTACCTAAAAACTGGTTAGCTGTTTTAGTAAATCTCAAGTTAAATAATCTGCTGTTGCTTGCTGTTCAACATTTCCCATGTAGAGTAAAGAAATTCTAATGTATGCAATCTTTAAATTAAAAAAAATGTAAAACAGGGAGACCCAGGACCGATGGGATTACCAGGACTGGAAGGACTCCCCGGGGAAAAGGTAGGACTCCTACAGAGAAGTCATGACTTCTTAGTGGCCAGTATCTGCAGCTAAATGTTTTCTGAAGCCTTGTTTGATTTATTTTTCATGTGTAAATTAATGTTTCTGTGTGAAAAATCTTTGCATACTTATTTATATTTTCCTTTTTTGCTTTAGTGTGGGTGTAAATAATACACTCACTGAACAGAAAATTTCATTTTCTGCAAATGGAAAATTGTGTGTGGGAGGTCTTGTAATATTCTTGGTAGAATACTACTATACTTGATATTTATATAGTTAATATTTTCCTAGGCATGGTTCTTGTTCTGTCTTGAACATCACCTTATGTTTACAGTCCATCTGTCTTGTTCTCAGCATTTTGCTTTCTAATTTTGGAGACTGACTACGAATTTAAAGAAAAGCTTGTCATAAAAGGCTAAAAAAGTCAAGATTTTGGTATTCATTTCTAAATATAGCAAAGTACAAAACATTTAGCTGAGAAATTTTAAAAAATCTGTGAATATGTTTTCTGCCAGGAAAAAGTTTGATTTTGCCCATATCTTCTAATTTAAGAATAAAAAAGAGTATCTTTTTTGCAAATGAAATATTTTTCAGCTTTTTGAATTATGCTATTATGCAAAAGTACTTTACTGAAACTTATTTTTCATCACAAAGAAATGTAAATTAAAAGTTTCCCTCTCAATATCACTGTGCATTCCTTCCACTTGTTCAGTCAGTAACAAGATCCAAGGTAGGTGTCTATACTAGATGCTTAAATTACATGAGATGGTTCTTGCTCTGAACGTCTACAATTTACAAGCAATTAAAGACTAGTCTGATTTCAAAATGAACAAACACAGGGAGACATTACAGGTCTAACTGAGACAAAGTGGGGACAGGAATTAAATAAAGGGAGTAAGCAATGGATCAGATCATATAAACTAGCTGAGTGAGTGTTTGGCTCTCTCCCAAAGTAAAAATATCATTTCCTTAACTAAATTTGGTCAAAATTCCGCATTTGTGTTGCAAATAAGTGAGCAGAATCTCAGATCCTGCCAGTCTCAACAGTATAGTGCAGGCTGGATTTTCATTTAGGGCCATTATGCTCCTCTGTGTAGCAGAATGCTATCTTCTACTGACAATACTGGCTGTAATTTCGTGCCAGTTTCATGAGCTGCCTTAAGAACTTTGTGTCCTCTGGATAAAATGTCCCTTCCCTCAGCTGTGCTGACAGTGGTCGCTGCAGCTGTGCTGCAAGCCACATTGCTGAAAGGACCAGAATAACCCTGAAAAGAAAAAAAAAATATATAACGTTGCGAGGGAAGTGTTAGGAATTTCTAGTTTCGCTGTCATAGCCAGCATATAGGGAAAATACCACAAGTTCTGGGTGCAGAATAACCACCGGGATGGAGTGCAGGGCTCCAGACAGCACACCCTGCCTGCTGCAGGTACTCTGTGCTCCCCACTCAGTGTTCCAGGGGTGCGTGTTGTGCTCCTCACTGAGTGACTTCTGCCAGCCTCCAGAGCAGGAGACACTGAGCTGTGTCCTGTAAGATGCTTCCTTCCAGGCACGAGGTCAGATGTGTAACTTGTCATCTGTTGCACTTTATGTAAGGCAGTTTAGTGTTTCTAGTCACCAGCAGTGTTGTTGTGCACCTGAACAAAATGATGAGGATGACACAAACCACCATTACTTATAAGAACAGAAACCAGAAATCCCAACACTTCCTGGGGCTCTTACGCACAACACGATGTGGCCGTAGCTATGTTTACAGAGCTTTAGCAAATCTGCTCCAGGTAATATAAACTCATCTCAGAAAAATATTCTCCTGTTAGTATGGCTTTAACGGTGCGAGGGCTTTTCTGACATAAATATAGAAACAAGGAGCCTGATTTTTTTCTTACATTTTTAACCAACATAACAGTAGCAGAGCATAGTGTTGCAGACCAACACATCAGCAGTGGGTAAATACCTCTGGGTAGAGTTTTACCACTTGTTGAGCTCTATCTGTCTACTTTGGATTACAGCCCTGTCGAGAAAGATGAATCTGTGCCTGTAACTCATCAGTTCCAGCCAAAAAAACAACACTGTCCTAGCTAAAAGCATAGATGAAGGTGGCTGTGTGCTGTAAGGAGAACCTTTGCCCTGAAAGGGCCGTGGCACAAGCAAACAGAGGAGGCTGGCTTGTAGTAAATGGATGACTGGGTAGCAGGAAAGCAAAAACTTCTTTGGAAAGTACATCTTAAATATGGGGATGTTGATATGAAAGTGAATTACCTTGTGTAAATTTTGGTCATTGTCATGACCACAAATTATAATTATTTGGAGAACTACAGATAAGTCAGGGACTTTCCATCCCTTTTCAATGGAGGCCTCGAGCAGAGTCAAAGGGAAACATTATATGAAAGAAGCTAAACAAAAGATTTTGGTTACTTGCTCAAGTCTGTAAAATGAGCCAGTGGCACAGATAAATATTAGCATTTAGCCTGGCTCTTCTCCTCATTTTCAGTTCACTGAATAATCCTTCCTTGGGTTTTAATGGGAATCCACCAAGAAACTTCTGTTTTGATTGTTGTAGTTTAAACATAGATTTATCTTTTCTCCAGGGTGACCGTGGACCAGCTGGCGCACCAGGAGTGTCAGGGACACCGGTATGTATATTCTTTAAAGAAAACTCGGGTTTTTAGAAGCTGAAAAAACAGGTCAGGCAAGGTGCTGAGCTGTAATCTCAGTCACTGTGGAACACCAGTGCTTGGCTTATGCTTTATACATAGGTATGAAGATTATGAGTTTTCCCTAAAGAAATTAGGGTTTTAATAACAGCAAGAGTTCATATTGTTATTAAAATGACAAGAGTGACTGGCGTGAATACATGATAAAGGTGGAATTTGAAGCTGCATATGCTTAGTTAAGAAATGTGAGATTCTTCTCATTGCCTCTGTTTAATATAGATAAAGATGTTTCTTGTGTTCCTGGGCATTCACAGATTTCTGAGCATCTTTCTATCACAAAGAAAAATCATGAACATTAGTTATTGCAGTCCACAAGGATCTGCATATCAAGTCGATCAAACATTTGCTTTAGGGGAATACTTTGTCAGCTATTTACATGTGGTATTCAGAGAAGTTTCTGAAAGTCATCGAGAAACTTTGTTGTCAGTGAAAGTAAAAGTAACTAATGATAAATTGAAATTATAATTATTCATTTGTGTTCCTAAAGGAAATGAAGATATTAGATTGCATTCACAGTTTAATAAAAAAGTTTATCCATATTTCAGGAGGCAATATGGAGTTATTTATATGCAAATAGATTTATTATTAAATTTGGGCAGCTACAAATACATTCAGGAGCTGTTTAAATTATAAATACGTGTTTCATGAAATAAAGACAAGTTTGTGTCTATGCACTCTCATTTCCATTAGCCACTGATTTAGTTTATTTACTGTGAGTTCCAAGAGAGAACATCATCTTAAATAGCCTGATTTCATCAGGTTTTCATTTAAAAAAATTGCATATTTAAGGGGAAAAGTATTTCTCTGAGTTTTATAGCAGATTGTAAGAGTTTCAAAGTTTGTTGTTCTGAAACAGATTTTACACTGTTAAGAATAACACTGTAGCTGATTAGAATGATCAGTTGTGCATTTCCTATGAATTTCCCACTGGATATGTCCCAAGTTATTGGATGTTCTCTATTCAAGTTGGATATGAAATATTTAATGTGGTCACTTCTTCATTGATGGAGTTGCATTCTGTTGACTATATTTAGTTCTAATAAAATCCACTGAAATAAAATATTTCTCTCTGAAATAAACTGTTTGCTTTTACATTTTATGCTAAGGAGTTTTAATCAACAAAATAGTAGACACGTGAGACAAATTTTTTTCAGTAGTCTAGGAGGAGTTTAAGACATATCCACACATCTTGCTGGAAAAGAATTTGTCTTCCTTACCTGTCATTACTCCCTCGGTTGAATAGTGGACCCTTTTTCCCACCTGGGAATATAAACCTCTTATTTTTGCTTTGGAGTTTTGCTAAGATTGCTGAGATTGTCAGGGAAGCTTGGACTGAGATTCTGCAAGAATTGCCACCAATGCCTGTTTCCTCAACATGAGCCCTCAGTCCTGCTGTTCCCAGAGTTGTCCCTGGTGTTGATGGGTATGATCTCTCACTTGTACAAGTCACCTGAGGATCTGGTCTAAGGACTTTTCCTACTTTCAGGAAATGGAGATTCGAGTTGTTAAAAGAAGGGCATCCTGTAAAAAGGAGACATTTAAAATCAGTATTTAAATGATGTCATAAGAGAGGATTCTGAATTCTCGCAGGCTGAACATAAAATGACAATAAAAGTGGCCAAAAAGTGCATGAAGAACATTTGCAAAAGGCATTAAATCAGTAGTAAAGTCACATACAAAAAAAAACCTCAGGACTAGAAAATACCTGAAGGAAAAAAATCCTGATTTTACATATACACTGAAAAACTTCGATCTGACTGTGACTTCTCAAGATGGAAAGCATAGTGTTGTAAAAGAAAATTTCATAAAAGCATCTCATCATATTCAGGAAGAGTAAAGAAAAACAAGCAATTGAATAACATTTAACACAAGAGCCTGTTCATTAAATAAGACAAAAATCCGGTAAATTACTTTTTTTTCCTTTCTTAAAGCATTAATGAACAATACCATAAATATTTCTCTCATGCACATATACATAGATATAGATATATAGAGATATATATATATATATATTCTCTCTTATTTCTGATATACAGAAAAATTTTATTTGGCTTCCTAATAATTTGAATCTGTAATATTCTCATTTTGCAGGGAAAGCCAGGATCCCCTGGGTCCCCAGGGATGCCAGGAGAACCTGTAAGTACAGATTTGAGTTCTGGATTGTTATGATAGCAAACAAATGTTTCATACACCTAATGCAAGATTTTTCATTCGGATTTATGTGTGTGTTTTCTTCTTTCTTAGGGTGAAAGAGGACCTATAGGAGATATAGGCTTCCCTGGTCCAGAAGGGCCACAAGGAAAACCAGTAAGCAATTTTATACTGAATATCTATATTTGTTACAAAAGGATGTGTCTTAGTTTATCAGAAGTTACAAAAGAAAGGACATTACATCTTGCTTTGTGTTAGAGCAGGTAACATGTGAAGAACACACAGAGCTGCAGTGCTCAACATTAACCATCCAGAAAAGAATTCCTGGTATTGTGATGTTTTAATAGTTAATGTTACTGAGATGTTGCCTTTAAAGGTCTTATAAAGGTCATTTGGATCTTGTTGACATAAAGGTCCCTCTCGTAGTTTTTCCAGGGGGAGAATATGAGCCCAGACACTCAACGCAGTCTGTAAGGGATGGGGTGACAGAACAGGTTCTCAGTTTCAATTTAGATAGAGAAGCGTGTGCTTCATGACTGAATAAACTTTGTGACTCTTCTGTATACAGGTGATGCAACACCGCAGCTGAGGCATTTAGTGTTCACTTAGGAGATGTCTAATCTGATCTCTTTATGTAATAAAAGTGTGACAGCAGCGTACTCAGCACTGCCTGAGCTGGTTTAAAATACCTAGTTTATATTCTAGAAGGGGTTCAGCAGAGGTAGTGCAGGACATTATCTCCCCTGAAGCTTGGTGTTTTGGGGATGAGCATGAGAAGCAGACCTTTGCAGCTTGTCAGCACATCTCCACATTACACTTCTGCCTTGAAAGAAGAGACAATTTCAGTAGCTACAGCAGCAAATTAACCCGAGGTACCTAATCTGTGCAAAACTCCACCTTGCAGTATAAGAGGAGAAAGAAATATTCCTGATGTTTCTGCTCATACAAGTCATCCTTTCTCACTCAGTGAAACAGCTGTGAGCTTGCTACATGTGCAGATCCATAAATATCCTACTAAATTAAACACTGCCAGAGCATTTATCTTGCAATTACCTGATGTTGTGCATTTGCTAATATACTCTCTGACATTATTTTGGCTCATACCAGCTAGGACTCTCAGATCATGCCACATTCCAGTCTGGAGGATAATGTGGGTCTGGAACAGTTTCCAGCAGGTGCTATGAATGCAGTCACCATCTTTGGGGAAGGAAACAGCTTTAGCCCAGGAGACCAAAACTGTGCCATGCTAGAAGTCCTAAGGACCAAAGAATGGATCTGAACATATATGCCTTACTATTGTAAGGCATAATCTCTGTGACAGCAGAAGGGTAATTTGGCACCAAGGCTAATATCTAGAATAAAAGAAATCTCTCCTGTGGTTGTATTATGACTCACTGGGACTGAAAAGGTGCACGTGCATGTCCACAAATATTCCACATTTGCAAAATTTCCTTATAATTTGTCATTTAAAGTTGGATGCTCATTAGATTTGATGCGCATCTTGATGCTCTTTGTACTTCTGTATTGGAGCCACACAAACTTCTGCTTCTGCAGCTTCAGAACATTTACTGATATGGCACTAAACATTGAGCTTTACCTTTTATATTTTTATTATACATAAACATATTAATTTTCTTTTTCTTAGGGAATCAATGGAAAAGATGGATTGCCAGGTCCTCCGGTAAGAAAGCATGCTTTTGTGTATTTTATTCCTCACAGAAACCACAGCTGTTAATCCTAGGCCATTCCTTTCCATTCTGCTAACACAACAAAGGCTTTAATTTATAAGTTTATCATTTTTCAAAAACCATTTTTCAGGGTGCTGTGGGGAGGCCAGGAGACAGAGGACCCAAAGGAGAGCGTGTAAGTCCCTGTTATGATATTTGTTTCTCTTTTTACTGAGCATCTAAACACCTCATCAGCACCTATCTTATAGGCAAAATCAGGAAATTAATTCTCTGTGGACTTCAAGCAGTCACCTAGACATCTAAGAGGTTTAGTCCTAGACACCACTTCAAGGAATTGGAGTTAATTTGTCTTCTGCAATTAGAGGAAAAGCACATTTTATAGACTTTCTAACACAGTTGGCCTGGACAGTGTAAATTGATCAATAGGTTGAAAATTGGAAAGCACCTAATCCTGTTGTGCTGTTGTCAGACTTTGCGAAAGCTATGAACTTGACCTGTTGTCATCCTTTCTATGTCACAAACACAAATCATGTTTTATGTAAAACAAGCTTGTCACACTTGGGCAGCAGGAATGCCAGTGCAATACCTGACTCCTTCCCAAACTCTTCAGACATTTCTGTTCATGGTAACGAGATCACGGTGGGCAGGAATGATTACAGGAGGTGAGAGATGAGTTTTTATACATATATATATATATATATATACACACACACACATATAAATGTATGAGAGATGGCCTTGTTAGAGACCTGACTTGTTCTGTTCAAACGTTGCTAAAGTCCTGATGTCCTAATCAAATGGATACCACATTTATTTGATGAATTGCAAAAGTATCTCCCTGTTTAATCTGGAAAAGGAAATGCTGCTTTATGGCACTGAAGAGACGTGACTGTTTAACTATTATTACAATTATCCCTTTAAGAATTAACTGTTTCCAATGTTCTGGTTTTGCCTTTAAGGACACAGGCCTGTATCTGTGAGAGAGATTGCAATGATTACAGAAAATATAGTCAAGGTTTTCATGCAGTCATTATTATTACTGCTGCACAGCATGCTCCTTCAGTTTGAGACCAGTTGTTGTAGTTACAGAAAAGAGAAGCATCAAAATTGGAAGGACAGAATAAAACACTTGAGGTTTTCTTGTCTAGTATGAGAATGTCCTCATAGAATCCATTTTAAGAAGGAATAAGCCATCTGGGCTGAAATAATCTTATATATCCTTTGAGTGACTAAACACTGCTGTTGTTACTACTTAATAAACTGAGTGACAAACTAATTGAAAACATGTTTTATACCAATCAGTTTTCAAGTAATTTCAGCAGATACAAGTACTAGTGGCTGGCTCATTGATTGCTGTTATCTGCATACCTAGATCACAGACTGCGAACCTGCTGGACTAGGGCAGGTAGAAACCCAGGAAAAACAGCAGTTCCTTCTGCACAGAATTTGGTACAAGATAAAATACAAGAGATAGGAGAACACTAGAAAGGAAAAGGGCTGAATAAATCAGCACCTTAGGCAGAGATCACAAAACACAAATGTCCTGAGTTTTGTACAATTCATAGTGGAGAGTTTAAAGAGGAATCTGGAGGAAGATATGACCCAGTTTTATAATTTTTTACAAGGACCTTTTTCAAAACACAAAGAAAGCACTGGAGGCAGTTGGAAAATGCTTGTTTGAAAAGTTGCTGTAGTATTTGATTTGCCTCCTACACACTGGCAACCTGTAAAATGTGGACTGTTTAGGAAAAAAGGATCAGCTTCACACTGCCCTAGCACTATGGTTCCAGAGAAGCCTGCCTTTTTCTTTATCTCTAGTAGAAGAGCTATCTATGCCTACTCTGCATGGTTATAAACCTGAGGACTTATATATTACAGAATCATAGAAGGGCCTGGGCTGGAAGGTACCTTTAAAGATCATCAAGTTCCAACCCCCCTGCCATGGGCAGGGACACCTTTCATGAGACCAGGTTGTTCTAAGCCCCATCCAGCCTGGGCCTAAATATTTCCAGGGCTGGAGCATCCAAAGCTTCTCTGGACAACCTGTTCCAGTGCCTCACCATCCTCACAGTAAAGAATTTCTTCCTAATATCTCATCTAAACCTACTCTCTTTCAGCCTGAAGCCATTCCACCTTGTCCTGTCACTACACACCCTTGTTAAAAGCTCCTCTCCAGCTTCGTCCTAGGCCCCCTGTGGGTACTGGAAATAGATTAAGTAAAATTTTGTGTAAACGAAGACATAAAATAGTAGGCTTTTAAGGAAAGTTACAGGAAAAATCCTGGTGTCTTTTGCCTGTGTGAATTTGAGCACCTAAATTTTACCTGTGCCGTAATTGGCATTTCTAGATCTTTGTATAAGGTCTAAAAACTTTCTATGCTCAAGTTCTGTCCTCAAAAAGTGGGTTACAGACTCAAGCTACTCTTTTGGTCATTGATTTCAACATCAAAAGTGCAAGAAAACAAAACATATTTTCAGAGACAAAGTTCAGCCTGTAAAATCATGTTCCCTGCATGGCTCAGTCTGTTTCTGAGCAGGCAAGAATTTTCTCTTTATCATTCTCGAGTGACTTTTCAGGTTTGTTCCACTATGTGCAATGGTTTTCTTTCTGCTTTTCTTTTACACAGGGAGATCAGGGTATTCCAGGGGACAGAGGTCCGCAGGGTGAACGAGGGAAACCTGGCCCATCAGGAGAAAAGGGGGATGTGGGTCCTGTTGGCCCTCCAGGAGACAGAGGCTATCCAGGATCACCAGGTCATCAAGGTCCCCCAGGTTCACCAGGACCTCCAGGGTTTCCAGTAAGTAAATTTAAGTTTACCTTGGTTGCTTTGTGGATTCCGATATTGTGAAGGTACCATGGGCTGAGCAGCGGCAATTCAACAGAGGAATAGCACAGTATTAGCAAAACTAAAGATTTCTCTCAGATAATTTCACTGTTCAGTTAAAGTGGAAAAAAATATACCTGCATGATCGGGCAGCTATTTTTAATTATTTTTTATAACATCTGCTATGGTTAAACTTTAATTATTTATTTCTTTACTTCCTGCATATCAGTATGGCTACTCACTGCAGTTAATTTTCACGTTTTCCATAAGATTAAGAGCTAAAGTCTGAGCCTTTGCAACTGGGAAAGAAAAGGAGGCAGCCAAAATTGATTCTCAGTAGAAGAGAAATCAGCATTTAAAAAGACAGTGAAGTGCTGCTTGCCAGTTATAAATATCTTGACTTGCCTGCACACAGGCACATGCAGACAATGTTACGAGTTCTTTTTAACCTCAATCAGATAAGGTAAAGCTCTAAAACATTTTTCCAGTGAAGTTACTGGTGCCGTGGTTCTGTTCTGGTCAGCTGTGCACCAAAACAATTAGTCCCCAGGGCAGGTGAGAACTTGGCAGATGCTATGAAAAAGGTAAGTAAAGCAGAGTGGTGTCACTGGACATCCTTACTGTCTTGTGCAAGTTTATTTCCATACTCATCACATCCTGGTCATCTTGGCAGCTGGGAGTGCCTCTCCCACTTCATGCCATTAGTGTCTTTACAGTATTATATTGTATTTGCAGTAAAGTGGCCTTTGCAGTTAAGAAAATAACACAAATATATTAAAACATTTATTTGCTGGTGAAAGATTTATATTTGTAATGCTAATTTGAGCATTTCTTATTTTTGTAGCACCATAAAATGTCCTCTGTATGTTCCTTCTGATACATATCACCTTTCTTTTTCCTCATTAGGCTGATGCAATTTCACTTGAAGAAATAAAAAAATATATCAAACTAGAGGTTCTTAAGGTTTTTGAAGGTAAGAAAAGGAAGTATTGTACAACGAAATCTGGAATTCTGCTCTAAATTTCTTTACATGTCGTCAAACTTATATTGGGCTTAGCAGCTACCTTGTTGCTGTAGCTATGTTTAACAAGTCTACTTTACATGATTCTGTTCAAACAATTAGAAGACACGGTATCTGTTAACCAGAGAATATCCTTCTGTAAAAGATTAGCACTGAAGGGTAGTCTGCTCCGAATCATTATAGCAAGCATAGGTATGTATCATTGTAGATACATATATGCATCATATATTACTGCAGATGCACGTTTATCTACAACATACCATTAAGATATTGAAGTGTTACTAAAGCAGAGACAATAGATACACCTAATTATTTTGCCCACTTAGTGGCTGACTGTCTAAATAAGAGAAAGGCTCAACAACTTTCAGTCACATAAGTCTAAATTGCTGTGCAGATTTCTCAGCAAATCTCCTTGCTGAGTTCCAGAGCTCCCTGTCAGACCACCACCTACTGGCAC
This sequence comes from Cnemophilus loriae, assembly GCA_013397755.1. Taxonomy (NCBI): domain Eukaryota; kingdom Metazoa; phylum Chordata; class Aves; order Passeriformes; family Corvidae; genus Cnemophilus; species Cnemophilus loriae. The sequence goes on along the minus strand of VZTF01006247.1, from coordinate 73,097 downwards.
AGTTTTAGGCAAGTACCAGATTTAGCCAAGGTCTTTGTATTATGTAAGATTTCTTAGATGAGTCCTTACTCTGAAAAGGAAATATTTTTCTTCCCCAGCATTCCCTCAGTCATGGTAGAAAAGCTGTGACTCAGATAGGTGTCTGAAACAAGATTCGGCTTGAACACCCCTAAACAGTAGCTTCTCGTCCATTGCAAAATGCATTTCTTATGTCTTCAATATGCTTAGATATTCTGTCATTAATATTTGTGGATACAAACCATCTTTTAGGGATAAAAGAAATCATATAAAGCTTGAGACTTCTTAAGCTGTTCAGGCAGTTTTTCACTTTATAACAAAGCTATCGCTTTTTATATTGTCACCTTTCCCCAGGGTGCTACCCCTCAGGAGTTCAACATACTATGTATTTCAAGAGCAGTTTGTTGAGTGAATTCGACTCCTTTCCCCATTCAGATAGGATGGTAACAAGTATTTAGTATATTCACAAAAAGAAAGCATTAGGAGGTGCCCTGCCTACAGGGAATAATGGAGTTTTTCTTTATAACTATTCAATTTTCTACACCTCGCTAGTATTCCCACAGATCTTCCAGTTTTGACACTGTTTCGTTTTGCCTACTTTCTATCACCTTCCTCCTTTTTTGTCTGATGCCCAGTCTTCTCTATTCTAAGTTTTTTCTTAAACCTTAAAACTCCACCACAGTAAATACCTGCTAAATTGGGGAATGTTTAGGGTTTTAATCTGGTATAAATGAGACAGAGTCAAGGTTAGTACATATTTTATCTACCTGTAAGGAACACTAAAATGTTACCAAGGGCACTTTATCCCACCAGCATGAACATTTCTATTCTGAAATATCTGCAATTAATAATCTTTGTTGAGCACTTTCAGGTTTTTTGCAACTGTTTTCAGGGTTCCAGCACATTCCAAGAACTGTTCGCAGTATTTAATCTCTACTTTGCAGATTAATATGAGTTACAAACATATGAGGTAGCCCTCCATCAGTGTGTTAAGTACTAATTATTCTGTCTATGTGTTTTAAGTACTTCCATGAACAGGAGTCAGAAGTCACTTGAAATATTGGAATACATTAGTAATAGAGAGTAGTAATAGAAACTTTAATATGAATTCATTCTGATTATTTCAAAGGGTAAAGACTCAGACATGAATCTGAGCTGGAACTGAAGGTCTCAATGCTTATTGGAGCATTTAATACCTTGGCATTAAGAAGAGTTAAACACCCTACTTCCAGAAACTTTAGCTGGGGCTTTGGGATTTTTTTTCCCCCTTTTTTGCTAGAGGATTTCTTACCCACTTTTTCTTGTGTCTTTGATTAATGAAGAAAGGATGGCTCAATTTGTATCCCAGCTGAAGCTGCCTGCTGCAATGCTTGCCTCCCAAGCGCATGGAAAACCAGGGCCCCCAGGAAAAGATGGGTCACCAGGGCCACCAGGAAAGGACGGTTTGCCAGGGCCACCAGGTGAACGTGGAATTCAAGGTAGGAATTTCAAAAAAATGTTCCTTTTAGTTGTATCTTGAAATTTTTATACACTTGCTAATGATTATTAAATAAGCCAGGATTACCTATCTAGCTTTCTAACTATTTAAACTTTAACTTTTAAACTTATGTACTTATGTTTTTCCAGACCACATCTAAATATTAACCCATAGTAAATGTGTGGATTTTACTGATTAAAAACTCCTAATCAGTGCATTTTATTCTAATCAGTTATAAAGTTAATCATTGACGGATATCTGAATCTGACAGAACTACTGTAGCACTTATTTTTTTTCTACAAAATACCTGAATAAGGAAGAAAAACAATGCCAGCACTCTAGCTATTTACATCCAGCTTCATACTGAGAGACCATCTTACTTAAGAAAGAAAATTTGATCTCCTAGTCTGAGTGCTCTCAGCTTTGATCCTGAGAAAATATAGGGCAGGAAAAACTGAATAAAAATATTCTTCTTTAAGAAGCAGTGAAAACTGAAGTATTAACAAATGAATTATTTTTATGGTGAAGGAATCTATTATCATAAAAAAAAAAATCAGAGTAATCAGTTTTTCACTATGCCCCAAACTGTAATTTGTGCATTGCAATGCACTTGGACAGTATTGGACTCTCGTTTCTGTGAACTGTCTTTTGCTGCAAAATTAGCTTTGAGGGATCTAGGTTCATTGTAGTTATGCTCTACTGTAGAGTCAGCCTTTCAGAGATTAAAAGGAAGAGTAGAACAGACTAGAAGGAAAAAAGAGTTTATAGATGAATAATATTTTGTGGGTGGGTAACATGTAATTTGCAGTTTATCTGTAGGTAGTTCTTTATTATCTTTTGTTAGTTTGGTCTGCTCTGGAGTCAGAGCAAGTCAGACTGGAATGAAGAACATGACAGCAAAGCTGAAGATGTGTGGATCCTAAAGCTATCAGAAGAATAAGGACTTACTAACACTGATAAGCGCAAACCCCTGACAGAAGCTTGAAAAATGTGATGAGCTAAGAATGAGAAGAACAAGAATAAAGGATCAAGGAAAACAATAAAAGGCTTAGAATCTTACAACACTGACTTCATCGTTACCTAAATATTCAGATCACTGCAAATAGTCACCTTCAATGTCAGTGCCAGATTGTTCAATGATAATGTATGTACTGGATAGTCTCAGATGCTTCTGGGAAGTGAAACGTTGCACTAGATTTCATTTCCAGCTAGTGAGCATCAAGACTAAAAGACGATAGCTATGCTTGAAAAAAACAAAAAGAAGCTGCTTTTCCATACCTTATGCTTAAGTAAAATAGTGCCCCATGTACACAGGATTTCCATCTGTTTTACCAATATGCTCAATATTTGCTTTTGATTAGTAAAAGGTAAGCTAAGTGAGAAGCCTTTACTTCTCTGATACATCGAAAGATGTACAAAATTACACTTCCAAGGAAAGAAAACCAAGAGTTTACCTTGCCTCTTTTTTATACTGCGAAAAAGAGATAGTCCTGTAAGAGGAGCACACTTACAAATACCCTCCACACCTTCCTCAGTTGTGCCTGTGCATGTTACTGCTTTGTGCCTAGAGTAAAAAGAAATTCAAATCTCTGAGCAGATTGAAAAGTATCCTTTTATATTCCAGCTCGTCTTCAGCCATAAAATACATAGCAAACAAGACTTCTTGGAGAAGCACATTACGTGCATGTGTGGCTGAGCGCATCAAGGTAGCATGCTGTGTGCACAAGTCCTAATACAGACTTGGTATTGACTGATAGGGTCAGTCAGATAACCCTATAACTCCTTATCGTATTTCTTACTTGGGTGTAGCCCAGATTGCCAACTCCAGGGATTTGCTGTGTGCAGTAATACGTGTCTGGGCTGGCAGAGTGAGCCACTTGTCCCACACAGGCAGTGAGAAGAAGTAGATGCTTTCAGCAAGCAATTAACAGGACCTCTGTGAATATGTCCTGTTTGTGATGCTGCATGCAGAGCCTGCAGGAGCCAGCCAGCTGGAAAGGCAGATGCTACTGTGTGTCTAGGGAGGTGCTTAACTTCATTTGTGGATTCACAGAGGTCTCTCCAAACACCTTGAGTGTGGTGCCGGTTCCCCTGGAAACTGGTCAGGAATGATTCAGCTGGATTCCAACAGAATCTCCTTCTGCACAGCAAACTAATAGATAGAGAGTTAGTCCCAGAAGCAGAAAAACTAGATACTAGCTTTTGGAAGTGTAGGCATGGTTTTCAAAAAGTATGTTTAAAGAATTGCTAGACTCTTATAGATAGAGTCATTCCCTTCTAAAGAAGTCCAGAATTTTTACCAGCCGGCCTTCAGCAAGGTTGTTCATAGTGTTCCTCAGATCCTTCCCAGTGTTCAGGTAGATAGAATTTATAGGATGGTCACATTAGAAACATAGCATACAAGCAAAATAAAACAAAGAATTGCAGCTTAAATTATGAAACACATAATTGGTATTCAAATAGCAAATGGAAGATTTTTTAATATATATATGTATGTATATATTCACTTAAAAAATAACCAATGGCATATGCATCAGCAAGCTGATACTCTGAGACAGTACTAAGGGTAAAATGTACAGCACTTCCTTAAGGAAGAACAGAGGGACTTTACTCTGTAAGAGTTTTAAGGTATATTAATACCTCCTAGAGAATTAGAAACTTTATTTCAAGATTTTACAAACAAGATATAGCAATGTCATCCGTCTCCAAACGATCACCTTGTCATGTGTTAGAGGATCTAGCTCAATCAACTCCACTGACTTATCTGGATTTTTAATATTGTAGTAGTAAGTGAATTTTGGTCCATTAGATGAAATGCAACTTGGGATAATTTAGCAACCCTTTATGTTAATATGACTTGATTTTTTTCTCAATAGATAAATGATTCCATCCTAGCTAAAATTCACTCTTCCTATCAAATTAAGGAAATTAGTTTTTTGTAGGTCCTCATATCTTGTGGTATCCTCAAGGAATCAAACATCACAGCTCAGAAAATAAAAGTACCATGCAATGAATAGTGAAAGCTCCTTATCTTTATTGGTAATCTCTGTTGTAAAGTTTATGTCTCTTATTATAGTTATTACTTTTTACGGTGGAAGCATGTAGAAACCTTGGCTGACATCAGGAACCCATTGTGATGGATGTTGTCTAGACACAGTCCCTCTTCTGAAATAGCTGCACTGGTTTCAGGAGATACCTCCTGTAAAATGTTCTCTCCTGCAGAGGTTGAAGTTAGCCTGTTTTTACTTTGATTTGAAACTCAGCTGCTCCTTCTCAGCTGAGAGACCTGTAACACACAGAAGGAATTCAGAACATATATTGGTTGCTGGATGAGAGGGCTTCATCTTAACACCCTCTCTGTTGCTTTTCAGTCTTTAAGAACACAGAGTATTTGCACTGTAAAACACGGTGGATACTTTGGTCTCATTGTTCTCTGTTTTGGTAATCTCTTTGCCTTGTATTTGTATTACAGAATCTCAGATTTGTCTAGATACTTGACATGTTAGTTTCAGGTGCTGCATTGTCCATGCTGATGGAAGATGGTCTCCATGATATAGGTGGAATACCTTCTGGAGCAGTTTACCTTTTACCTCTGAGTTCGTGGACATGAACTTGTGTCATTTCTGTGTAGAGCTGAGGGTGTAGCGGTAGTGACACTTTTGACTGTGATGTTTGTGGGGAGCACCACACTGAGAGCTGTATTCCAGCTGTTACTACTCTTCTATGAGCAAAATCTTGTCTGTTTGAGCACAAACTTGCTACATACTGCAACCAAGTGTTTACCATACTGCCCATGTTGGGTATGTGTTTATAGTAACAGAACTTTGGGGTTGCAGAAATCAAAACTTCTGGAACTCGAGTGAAGGGCTCTGCTAAAACAGTTACCTTTTGAATTAAGCAGGTGCCTCTTACTGGGATTGTAATTCTACCAGAAAAAGTAGATAGCACCTTATATGTGCCTTTACACTAAAAACAATAAATCAAAATCTGATTTATGTGTACGGTAATATTTTCCTTTGACTGTGTATGAGTTTGTCCATCTAAGCTCAGAAAGAAGGTGATATTATCCTCTAGAGGTGTAATCATGGCCCTGCTTCTGAGCAAAATATACCTCATTAAAATCAAATATTTTTCTGCCAGAATTACACGTTACATTGTTCACATTGTTTACATATAAGTCTGTTTATTAATATCCTTGCATCTTGTCAAATAAAGCCTTATTGTTAGACAAGGTATTTGGGAATTTTTGTGTTAAACTTCAGTCCTAGCACAACTTACCTGCCATCATGTACAAACTACACCCTTGCATGTGTATTTGGGTGATGGTTTACCACTACCCTGGACCATGTATTTGCATTGGCAGACAGCTCGTTGTCCTATTGTGGGAGTTTTTTCTTTATTGTCTTGTATTCCAGTGATGTTTACAGAATCATTCAGTCTATACTCAGTCGTTTTCAATTACGGTGTATCAGAGACCTGCAGTAATGCTTATCATGGAGATTGTAAATGTGATATATGGTACCTGTGATATTTCTCTCTTCTCCATAACTAAAGAAATGCAAAACAAAGGGTTAGTAGCAGCACTCCTTTGTAAAATTGCAGTTAACTGGGTTTGTAGTGGGAAATGCATTGTAACTGTTGACTGTAAATTTAAAAACATTGACAATATAAAATAAATAGGATGTGTAATGAATCCTGTGGTTGTATGACTGAGCTTTTCGAAAAGTAGCAATACTGTAAGTTGCACGAGATTTTTCAGAGCAAACCAACTTGATGTAGTTATAAATGCTACTGTGGTCATTGGAGAGTAAATCCAAGATTCAAAATCCAATACAAATACCTGCATATTCCTTTTCCTTAGTCTTTACAGCTTGTGTGTGTATATGCCTTGTACAGTTTTGCTTAACACAACTCAGTGACCAGAATGCACGATTAATTTAAATTTGGGTTTCTGTGAGGTTTTAAACTGTTGATTTCCTTTAGTTATGTTATGTATGGCACTGCATGCATTTTGTAATGTTTTTGCCTCACTGTAATTTCCTTGTTGTGGTGCTGAGAGGAGTAAGACGATTGATGCTCTATTTTGAAAGCTGGAATGATTGCAACAGATAACAGACTTTCTACCAAAGTGTATAATGAGCTTGTGTGTAACAGAAAGCTTGAATATTCTGTGTACCATTCCCACTGCATTGTGTCTGTCGTAACAATCCTGAATTGGTACCCACAGCCCTCAAAGTAATTTCCTTCTGGAATATCCTGTAAGGTAGCAGTGTTGCCATAGACCACAGCACACTGACAAGACAACCTTTGCCATCCACCTGCCAGTGCCAGTTAATCTTCGTGAGACATTAGGTGGATTGATACAGCTGTGCTCTTTTAATTCAAATTAAGTTACAGTTCTTCACAAGAGGAAGAACTGAATACTTTCTTGTATGGCATAGGGGATGCTAGAAATATACTGGTCCCTGAAGCAGGACAAACTTATTTCCAAATGTGACCAGAAATCAGCAAATTAATCTTCAACTTTTGTCACCTTACGTGCCAGCATCTGAGGTGCTTGGGACAGAAGAGGGTTTCCTTGTAAGCCCTTTTGAAGTAAGGGTTTGTGGCAGGTGTCACACTCATTCTTTTAAAAATGCCTTCATCCTCTCTCCTGCGTAATAAAGATACATTTGTAGATGGATTCTTAACTCGAAATAATAAGGAAAATGTTTTACCAATAGCAACAAGTCCTCTGCTCTAAAGCAGCCAGAGTGTTTCCAATCAATAAAACTTTTAAAAACAGTTCAAGGAAAAAGAAACAGAGGTTGGGCATGGGTTGCAGCACCTGAGAAGGTGGAAGCTATTTAGATAAATACAAAACTATGGCCTGTGATGAAAAATGATTCAAGTATTCAAAATATAATTAGCAATCACATCTTGTTAATGATATGCAGCTACTTGGGTCAAAGTAAGCTTCAAAATCTGCACAAGCTTCGAAGATGCCTCATTCCATGTGAGGGCAGCTGGGCAACACTGGCCAGGGACTGGGTGTTCTCTCACATACAGGGGAGTGTCTAAGAATAAAATACCAATTTACAGTCTAAAAAGTGCAAGTATAAGGATTTATGCAGAACAGAGAAGGTAAAATCCCCATTTGTCCCTTTATTAGAGGAATTTCAGGAAGGTAACTTAAAATCTTGGGGAAAGGTCCAGCTAGTGAACAAAGCAAGAGTCCTTTTACAGAGGATGTAACAGTTACTGCTAGAAATGCTCATATTTTCCAGAAGGAATTTATAAACTTAAGAGCTGTCTCAGAAAAAAAACCAAAAAACTGTTTCTGCAAAAGAGAGTTGAGCATGTGTTTTCCCAAATATATGACTTGTTAATTTCCTGTCAACGAGATATACAGAAGATCACTACTTAAAATAAGAGAGTGCTCTTAATTTTATATCTTTATTCTGTGTAGGTTATAGAGGACAGAAAGGGGAAAGAGGCGAGCCTGGAATTGGACTGCCTGGTAACCCTGGACCACCTGGCCCTGCAGGTACAAGTCTCCAGATTTATTTCTGCTACTGTTATGTATGAACTAACAGGCCTTTCTCCTGTTTTTAACACTGGTTTTACGCTCCTGCTTTTCCTCCCGAGCTGGGTCGTAGCGTGAGGTCAGCCCCACCCGCCTTCTCGTGGATGTGCTGGAGTGCAGCTGGTGTCGCTGATGAAATGCAGGGCGCTGCACATGCTCTGGTGAGGACTCTGCTAATTCTACCTTTGTTTTACCAGCTGCTGGCCTGCCAGGCCCACCAGGAACGCCGGGCTCACCGGGACCACAGGGGCCGCCGGGACCCAACGGGAGATGCAATCCGGCAGATTGCTATTACCACGTGTCACAGACTCGCTCACGCACCAGCAGGAAATAAAAACCCTCTCCCCCAGACACTTGGGTTCACAGTCACTTTTCACTCTTCCCAATAAGTTAATTTAATTTTTGAAATATTTGGTGCATTTTTTTTTTTCTCTCGACACTGCATGGTATATAGATAATTTGTAAGGCACAAAATTGAGCCTCTTCCTATGTTTTTTGCAGTGTCATAATGATGACAGGATGTCAGATATTTTCCAGAGTGCATTCCATGTGTTTTTTCTCATATTTATTTTGCTTAGAACAGAAAATAGGCCCAAATAATTTTCATAAACTTCTTTCTTCAAACAAAAAATATTTTATTATAACTTAAGACGTTATGTATGCCTCCGTATGTAAGCTGGCTTTATTTTTCTTGCTGGTGGTTAATTTTAAATGGAAAAAATACATTTCTGAAGGTTCAAAGCATACTCGTTCATGGCGAATGCAGGACCTGAGCTGGAGCACTGGGAACTCTGTTTAGACTAAACACTCATGCCCCTCAAGGAGGCTCCAGCACACCTTCTGGAAAGGATCTGCCATGCACCAGGAATGTGGCCCGCCATTTCACAGTCACATCCAAGATGGCAAAGAAGGAAACAAAGATGTGTTTATGATCTCCGTATCCCATCCAACGATGAGCTTCAGACTGACTGGAAAATCACCAGGTGTAGCTCCAGGAGGTGTCTCTCCTGACTGGATTTTGTCCCAGCTGGGTGTTTGTATGTTCCTTTAGTCATGGTTACACATACCCCGGATATTAAACATGAGAGGCTGCTGATGGTGTTCTGGACTGAGAACTGGCACACCTTCTAACCATTAAGTGGACTGAGTAAGGGTGCTAAGGCCTGTTATCAAGCTACAGCAAAGGTGACCTCTTGCTTTAGAGCAGAGGCTGGGGAGTACATAGTTCAAGAATGGAACTTCACAAGCCTCTAATCTTGGCAATGGCACCGTTTTCCTCTTCCTCCTGCAATATTCACATGCTGAAATAAGCTTTAGAAGAACATGGAATCTGTAGAGTGAAAAACTCACAGGTCCTATTAAGTGATGGCAGAAAATTTCTTTTCAAGAAATTCAAGCGTTCAGGAGAAATTTGGAAAAAAATATAGAACCCTCCTTTAAAGGTCCAGCTTTAAACAACTGAGAGCTACAGCATCCAGTTTCCAGGCATTTAGTAAAGGCTAAAGGAACAGACAATGTCAATGATGAACAAAACAGAACAATGTGTAAATCCTGTAGAGTTCAAAGCCTTGAGCAAAAGAAAAGCTGGAGAAAACTGATCACACAGATGATCCTGAAAAGGACGGAGTAGGGGTGGCCAAAATTTCACTTCTGATTATTAGGAAACAGATGATCCTAAGTTAGTCCCATGGAATTTTGTATAGTGCAGTGGAAAGTGAAGGTGCTATTTAGAGAACACAGACATCTATAACCTACAACCTCAAAATGCATCTGTAGTACAAAGCCGTGCTGAGGGCTCTTACCCCAGCATTAGGAAGTCAGTCACTCTCCTACATCAGGCAGGGAAGTGGTTTTGATGACTTTGTGCTTGAGCAGTACTGAGCTGCCAGGGAAATATTCTCAAACTGGAAGTGCTGGCTTCCAGAGAAGCTGTTGTGATACATGAATCTGGCTGACTTCTGGGTTTTGCTTAAAAACAGTTGAGGAATGACTGGTGGGAGCCTTTAGCAAAAGATGCACATTGGCATTTGTTCTGAATAGAGTTCCTAGCACTTGCACCCAGAGCGGAGGAGCAAGATGGGAGCAAGAGGTGACAGAGTTAACCCAGGCAGCTGGGGTGCTCAGGACGCTTTCTGAGAAGGAAAGCACACATCCCTGACGTGTTCGTGGGTTAGGTGTTTGGAGGAGAGAAGGTGCTTGCTACAAAAGGATGTTAAAGGAAACACAGGGATGGAAGGCTGAGAGTAAACACCTGAGACAGGAGAGGGCAGCAGGGGTGAGGACAGGAGAAAGCCTGTGGCATACCATGAAACTGTTTCCTGAACGAGCTGCAGTACACCCTGCAGTGGCGGGTCAGGGTGCTCTATCTGTTCCTTGTGCGAATGGGGAGAAGCAGGTCAAAGCCCACAGGCAAACCTAGTCCTCACACCTCCTGTTCTTCTCATTCCCCTCATTCCTCGGGAGGCAATGGCTGCCCCTTGTCCAGGCCAGCGCATCCTCTGCTCTGCGGGCAGCGGGTGCCTGTCCCACTGGGGTGAAGGTGCGTTTGGGACAAGTGGTCCTGCCTGAGCTTAGCTCAGCACAAGCTGCTCCCATTCCAGAACTGCTGTGCCCGTGGAACATGTTTTGGCTTGCTCTGTGGAACTGATCACCTTTCCAGATCTGGTCCTCAGAGTGCCTAGGCTGTGGGAGTGCTGGGAATGGTGAGGCAGCTTGAAACTGAGCACTGAGGCGCTGACCGATGTGTGGGCCACAGGTCTGCCCGCCCAGAGAGTAAAGCCTTGCACCAACACGTGTCTCGGTGTCTAAACATGGACACCAGAGGAGGAACAGCCTCACATACTGGTTTCTAACCTCTGAAAGGAACTGCTGGTCAGATATCTTGCATGAACATTTTTTCGTTCTTTTTTTTTTCTTGTTTTTTTGTTACTTCTCTAGTAATTCCAATATATGTAATAATCTAAACATTTTTTTACTTCATAAGTTAATTTTGAACTTCATTTTCTGTGATAATGCTGAAAAGGGTGCTGTCTTGCGGTAGTGCTTGCGTGACTGAGAGGTTCCCGAGCAGCCCCATCCTGGAAGGCTGTACATAGACCATTGCGCCGCAATAGTGGTATCTGTATATTTTGGGGCTTTTAGCTTGCTGAAACCCAGCATCTGCTCTCTGCCAGATGCAATTGCTGTATTTTAATTTACTTGAACTTATTGGAAAGCAGAACACTTTTTATATTTGAAGAAGTTTTATTTTTTCATCTATGTTTCCTACAGATGCCTTTTTCTTTTTATAGGCTCAGACATAAAGGTCTTCCTGAAATGTATTTGAACGCTTTCAGTTGATTTGCAGGTAACTTTGGTAAAGATTTTGTTGCCTTATTTTTATTTTGCTAAAAGCCCGCTTTAATTTTCTCATGTGAGAAAACGGGTATTTTTTTATATGTGCTATCTCAATACCTATTTTAAGATGCCACGTTCTTCACTGGGGTAGAACAGAGTTAATCCCAGATTAACTTTACTTCACACTGGCTTGCTCCTACTTTGCATTTTTATAATTGAAAGTGGAATGTAGCTGGAAACATGTTTCTGCATAGTTTTCAGGTTTGGCCACTGAAATTTCTTTGCAGTTTCAGACCGATGTTGTGTTAGTTTTTGGGCAGGAGGCCAGGGAGGGAAGAAGGGGTGCTAATCTATTTTGCAATTTGCTTTATCAGTTTTGTATCTGTTTTGAGCAGTTCATGCTGCAGTAAGCACTGCAAGGAAATAAACACGAGGGATTTTTTTTTTTTTTCCCAGTAGCATAAGGTCTTTTATTCTGCTTTGGGTTTGTTTACGTGCAACAAGACTCTGAAGTGAAATAACTTTGACAAAATGTTTTAAACCTTTCTTAAAAGCTCTCTAAGCTTTATCCTAAGTTCAGGGTCAGACTATTATATTTTATGGCAAGTTGCTTTATCACCTGTTAAGAACATGTTGGGATTTTCTTTAAATATCTGTGTGCAGAACTACTCAGTTTGCCTAAAGAAAGTAAAGAAATTTGCTGAGAGGGAAGCTTTCCTGAGGCTGCAGCAGACCTCCTGCTGTCCACATGGTGGAGTGCAGAACATCCTTTGAGTACAAAAGTTACAGCCCAGGCACAACTTGCCCAGCAGCACAAGAGCTGACCCAGCCATGTGTGTTCTCACAGCACAGCAGTCAGTGTTTCTGATCTTGTTCTTGAGACTGACTTTTTTCTATTTTCTTTTATTAAATCTCTTTAGTTTTGCATGGCAGTGTTTGCAGAAATACTGCCTTTCTTGGATAATTATTGTCAGATAATATTGCTAAGACTTTATTTGTGTTTATTATTGTATTGTGGTTTTTGTATGTTACGAAAGAATATGTAGTGGTGGGACATCTCTCTTTCAGGCATCGTTTATGTCCCCTGCAATGATGTTTGTCTGCAGGGGAGGAGGGACTCGCCCCTGGTTAGTAAAAACTACAACAGCATCCTATGTACCGTTGGGCACCAGTGCAGCCTGGCAATGTTTTGAGAACCAATATTCTTACCTTAAACTGGATTTGGTTTCAATGCTAAAAGAGCACTGTGATACAGAAACAGGACTCATTATCCATCCTTCCCTTATGTTTTATGATTGTGGGTCATGACAGGTGTTAGATATGCACGGCTCTTTAAATAAGTGAGGTTTTTAATTAATGGAAAATCACTCAAAATATTTTGGACCTTCTTTTTCACACGGGTGAAATGTTATTTTTCATGTCTGTGTACACTTGAATTGTTTTCTTTTTTTTCTGAAATGTTTATATGAAAGTCTTGTAAAAACCCCACTGGCTAAATTAGCATTTTATAAAAGTGTTTCTCCAAACAGACTACATAAAACCAGTCCCTAATCTTTCATTTTACCAAGGCAGTAGAACTGCTGCTCTAATGTGAGATGTTAGAACAAGAAAAGTAACTCAGAAATCAAAACATTGCTGGTTTGCGGTGTGTTTTTATTGAGCTTTTCATAGTTTCTGGATGTACCAAGTCATGCAAATTTTTCTTATAGTCTGATATATCCACTACAATTCGATTGTACCGGATGGATGTTTAAATCACCTCCATGCACATAGGTGGGTGTAGGCCATGGAGAACAAGTTTAACCCTGACCTTGTCGTGGTTGGTATTTAAGTGGAAAATTCAGGCTTCAGGATACATTAAGGAAATGTGGTTTTCAAATATTAATTGCTAATAAACATTACAGATTCTAGACCAAAATAAGTTTGTAGCTAAAAAGATTGGAGTCTACATGTCTTTTAGCCGTTTTTTTTCTTAGTCTGCTATTCTATAAACATGAGTGCATTTAATTACTTACTGCAATTTTAATGTAAATATATTCTGTCTCCAGTCAGAATGTTTGAAGGCTTCTCAATCACATACCTTGGTTTTTTGTATTCTTTCATTTCTGAGTTATATGCAGCTGTCACTGAATGAATCACAGAACATGACGACTGGTTGCTTCCTTCCTTCCTTATAGTTTTGGGTTGCAGCATTTAAGGTTCAGTTCAATAGAAATGTATTAAGTGGATGAAAAATAACTTTTTACATTATTATGTGGCCGTGTACGTCTGAAACAAGATGCTGGATGGAAATGGAAATATTTCATATACTTTCTGTTTATGGCTCTGTCAAAAATGTCAGCCTTTTCTTCTGTGTCAAATCACGAGAGGGAGGATGCAACTGCAAATAGGAGAAAGGAGAGGCACAAAGCCACTGCAGTGAGCTCTGTGGAGCAGTCAGGGCAGGTTGGCTGAATTTGGGGAGGTTGGATTTTGACCCCACTGAAGTCAAGCTTGTGCTTCCTAGGCCTGGTGAAACTTAGGGCTCTACAATCTCGAGAAAAACAAACAAACAAACAAACAATCAAAAAAAAACCTAAATGCAAAATGTTGGTCTTAATATGTATATAATTTATGGAACTTAATACATTCTCTGAATGCAAATGAATTTCCTGCCCAAGTAGGAGATAATCACTTTTATTCAAAAAACTGGTTCACTGAACTTTAGGGAACTTTAGGAATTTTCATTTTTCTCTTGCTGCCTAACTCTCCCAAGAGAAAAAATGCCGATGGCATTTTAAAGGACTCTAGGTAATAACTTCACCACTAACTTGATTTTCTTCCTTCGAATATCATAGTGATTTCAGAAAGTTTGTTTTGTTCATTGTCTGAAGCTGCCAGGTTTATTCGTCCTTTTGAATACACAGGCAGCAAGCAAAACAGAACAGGAGTAATGAAAAATTGAAAGTAGGGAATAAAACTGAAGCTGTAGCAAATCACACACGAGTGACTTGCCCTACAAAATATAGATATTTCTTCTCTACCTGTGACCCATGAGCAGAGGAGATGCCACAAATGCATTTTTTAAGTATAAAGGAAGCAGAGGCTATGTGGGCAAATGATAACACAGTGATGAGCAAGTCAAGCAAACATATTTCACCCAGTTATCTAAGCAATTTAACAGCATTTGCAAAAATGCAGCATTTGTATGTGGAGCACAACTGCTGTGTTCTGCCAGGATGCACTAACACTGTTGTCTCTGAAACAAAGTGTTTCTTGGGAAACTTGGTTTCTTGTTCCCTCTGTCCTTCAAGTAACCTTCAAAGTACCATCTGTTGACACTTTTGCTTTTTGAAGGAAAACAAATTTTGTTGTAGATCTGTTCTTGGCTCCGGGTAAACTCAGATCACGTCTAGAGTATTCAAGGACACGAAATGTAGTGTAATCCTCCCTAGCCTTGGTTTCATACATCCTTTAGCAGCTCCAAATAATGCCCTAGAGCTTCTTTGGCTACAGAGACTTTGGCCTTTGTGAAACATTCACAAGATTTTTTGGTAGCAGTTCATACTAAGTTGCTTGAACTCAGTGATGGCTGTGGCAGAAAACTTATATATAAACTCATATATTAACTATATGCATAAATAATCTATAGATGTATAATACATCCATCTCCTAGATCAGTATTCAGCAGCAGTGTTATGAATACTTACTAATAGAGTGGTGGTGAATGGTGTTAATCCAGCTGGCCTCTGGTCACTAGTGGGGTTCCCCAAGGCTTGAAATTGGGGTTGGTCTGTTCAGTACCTTTATCAGTGATCTGGACGAGGAGATCAAGGGCACCCTCAATCAATTGCAGACAACACCAGGCTGGATGAGAGTGTTGATCTGCTGGAGGATATAGGAAGGCTCTGTAATCTGGAAAATCTGGACCGGCTGGATTGATGGATGCTGAGGATTGCCCCAACCCATGTGCAGGACCTTGGCCTCAGCCTTGTTGAACCTCATGAGGTTCCCATGGACTCACTTCTCGAGCCTGTCCATGTCCCTCTGGATGGCATCCCTTCCCTCCAGCGTCTTGCCTGCACCGCACAGCTTGGTGTCGTTGTCAAACTTGCTGAGGGTGCACTCGATCCCGCTGTCCCTGGCACCAGCAGACATTAAACAGTGCCAGTCCCAATATGGACCCTTGAGGAACTGGTCTCTACTTAGACATTGAGCCAGTGACCCCAACTCTTTTACAGTGGCTACCCAGGTCTGTCTGTCAAATCCATGTCACTCCAGTATACATACAAGGATGTTGTGCAAGGCAGTGTCAAATCCTTTGTTGAGATAGATTATGCTGTTTCCTCTTCCTTCCTCCATCACCACTATAACCCTGTCAGAAGGCCACCAAATTTGTTGCCTGTGCCAGGTTAACAGTCAGACTCAATGATCCTAAAGTTCTTGCCCAACCTAAACAAGTCTATGAACTGGTTATCATTAGGATTTTCTCTGTGCCCCTGCCTATGCTGAAGTAACTGAGAAGCTAAAATATGTATTTATCACACTGCAATTAAACCTCCATTATTAGAAGTGGTGACAGAGATCATGATGGGTAAAAGGAATTTTCACTAGTCTCTTGTTCAGTAAATCTCACATAATTTTATGATGCTGAACCTGAAGCAGATGAGAACAAGATTTACTTGGGATTTCACTGAGATTCCATGAGCATCTGGCTAGAATTGGTGGCATGCTGACAGTGGCTTGTGAAACCTCTCCGTGTCTTCTAAATTATTTTGAAAGCTTTTTTTTTCTTCTGTATCACCATAGTCAATACATCTTTGTTTTAAATTCATAATCCTGTCTTTATTTTCCAAATCTTTATTTTACTTGAATGTGCTGTTACTGAAAATGCCATCTCTGGTATGTTATGGTGCACAGTCTACCACTTGTCAAGTACCTCTTTTCCATTCTCATGTTAAGATTTGGAATTGAGGATTAGATTAATCTACACATCCCCTAAGAACTTAAAATGGGCCTGAGGATTTTTTCTTCAGTTCTATATTTTAAGTTAAAACTTGTGAGTCAGCTTGAAGGCAGAAAATCTGTCACAATCTTAGGATATCCACTTATAAAGATTCTGCATTGAATTGACTCTCAGTGGTGAACTTTTTTGATTGTAATAATTCTTATTTGGGTTTTGCATATGAATATTTTTGCTCCTACATGAGTTTCCTTCCATCGTGAAATTTTATGCATTTTTCAGACTATATTTTCTAAAGCACTTCACAATTATATTTATAGGTGGGGATGTTGCTTCTTTTGAGTCATATGTTTATGCATTACGTACAGAAAACAATATTTTCATTCTGTTATCAGGTGAGATTTTTTTCTTTTCAACAGTTTTACACACTTTATAGTCAAAATAAAAGTTTGCTGGTGAAACTACACAGTTTTTTACTAGTGTTTTATTTGTTCCACTACCTACGGAGTACTTTTGAGGACTATGCCCTAAGTCAGTAAAAAGTGACCTAATTCAAAAACTTTTGAAAACACCTTTATGTGTTTCTAAGCCGCTCTCACCTTGTGTGGAATCTTCTGGGTTTGTTCCTCAGGAATGAAATTCTTTGCACTTGCTGATTTTGGTGACTTCTTGTAGTATTAATGTAGGAAATCAGGTTTGGGTTGAGGAAGGTTTAACTACTATTTTTGTCAATAATTCCTTTTGGAGTACACATTATACCCGTAGCTTTCCCTTTAGTGTTATCTTACGTGTTGCATGCAAAATGCAGAGCTCCATGGATCGCGTTATTTCTCTCTGTTGTCACATGGCAAACAAGTCAAGTGTTTGGAACATGACCAGACAGTTAAGGGCTAGGAGAAAAACCAGTGCTTAACACAAGTGTGCCAAACCTCGTACTGGAAAATTTGGATGGCTAATTTCATTATTATGAAAAGAAAGGAAACATCACAGGGTGGTTTCATTGTTGTCTTGGAGAGAGAATAAACTTCAGAGAGGTAAAGTCAAACCACAAATAGTTTAATTTATACAGAGGAACAGACTATCCACATTGCACATTTTCCTCCAAAAACTGAGTATCTGAAAAAGGCAACTTGGACCATCTAATGGCTGCCTTCTGGCTGTTCTGGCTCTCAATACTGAAGGCAACCATAAATTTTAAAAAAATTATTTATTAATTTGGGTGTTTGTAATCTTTTATAGGAAACGTACGTGTTTCTAGGACTTAAAATTCCCTTGACAGTGGCTACTAGCCTTTTATTTTTACGTCACAGAGAAGGAGGCAACCTGAAATGGGCTTCATATGGAATTACAAATGCAACACAAACTGGAGTCAAAAATGAAGAGGTTATTCTGCATGGGTTATTCTTGGCAACCCCGTGATTGTATCTTTACAGACATTGGCAGCATGAACAGTGCCAGGGGTGGCAGGTTTTCATAAGAACCTCCCACCTGGGTTTCTGTGATTGAATTGAAGAGCTGAAGGAGCTTTAGCATATTCTGTACAAGACACACATACAATGAAGTGACTGTGCATGAAGGGTATGTGCTAGAATTTATTTTATAAGTATGAAAGAATAGCTACAGCTGCAGTAAATAAACTATCCTTTTTTATTCGATGGCTGAAGATGTTATTTCACTGTACATCATACATAGGAATTAAGTAGGGGAGGAGGAAAAATCACAGAAACTCTTTATTAAACAAAATCAAAAATAAAAATTAAAATAAAAATTAAAATAAAAATAGACGAGCACCTTTTATTCCCCCCAAAAGGCGAAAGAGGCAGAAGGCATCACCTGTGTAATTCTGTAAGCACCATTGTTCCAGCTTGTGCTGTTAAGTACTCCTTTTGGAAGAATGTACAACCACTGTGTTAAAAATACCTTACTGAAACCTTGGTTGAAAGGTTTGTCCGTGTCTGCATTTGTCCTTCATTCGTTATTTCGTCCTCAGCTGTCTGTTCAGGATGTAAATCGACGCCGACACACGGTGGCACTCTCAGGGCCCTTTCATGTTCTTTCCTACTCTCTGTCCTGCCTGCATCCTGCAGGATGCTGGCTCGCAGTACCCGGGAGGGCCAGGAGGGCCAGGGGGACCAGGAACCCCAGGCTGCCCGGCCACCCCAGGGGGACCTCGGTCACCATCACGGCCTTCCCTGCCGTAGCTGGCTTTGCCGGGTTCACCTGGAAAAGTGGATGCGGGTCTAAACATGGGCAGCATACGACTTGCTTAGCACAATTAGTTTTACTGAACATGCTGTCCTTAAAAGCTTATGAAGATGGTTTTTCACTGCTCTCGGGGATTCCCAAGAAGGGTGCCATCTTACAGGGACAGTTTTCCTCCACCTGACACCCAATCTGCAATTACACAGCTACAGCAGTGAAATTTCAGTCCCAGTGCTCTCCAGCTGTACTGGTGCAGGTCTGCTGCCGTACAAAGCTCTGCAGGGTACTCTACTCAGCTAACCCTGCTGCCAGTACCTAGGGCAGGGTAGATGTTACTTGCTACCACAGAATTTCATTAACTCTCTGGAAAAAGAAATACCAAAAAAAATTTTTTTTTTTTCTGCTCAGATGGTTGGGGAAATAGATGTGTAGATTGGAACTGCTGAGCACTAAAGTAGTTTTTACTTCTAAATCTTCAATGAAGAAAGGAACAACAGTGATTTCAGGAAGCCTCTTCCAGTGATAGATTTCTAC
This sequence comes from Cnemophilus loriae, assembly GCA_013397755.1. Lineage (NCBI taxonomy): Eukaryota > Metazoa > Chordata > Aves > Passeriformes > Corvidae > Cnemophilus > Cnemophilus loriae. The sequence continues at coordinate 54,023 of VZTF01006247.1, read as the reverse complement.
AGAAAACAGCTCTGAGTTACACAGATATCCTTGGGATCAGTAAATACTAAACTTTGTTTTTCCTTTTTCACAGAGAGAACAAATTTGAGTAGTTCCTCTCACTATATAAACACAGAAATGTGCTGCAGAAATACTGATGGAAATAACATGTTTATGTTCATTCCCTGGCCGCTAGAGGCCACCTGTGCTTCATCCATCAGCAGGAATCGCTCCTGTAGCCATGTTATACAGCACTGCAATTAATTACCACAGAAATAAAATAATATCCTAAATTATGAGTGGAGATTTTGAAGACTGCTGTGCCTGCCACTGAGATAATCTGGAGGTTATGGCCTTTTTTTTAAATATATATAATTATATATGTATATAATATATGTAAAAACATATTAAAAGAGGCAAATTTTATTCGTGTGTGTAATTGCTTCCTTTTTTTAATGCTTTCTTTACATTTTTCCTAATCTTTCTACACTGAGATAAATGAGGAGGTAGGTTTTTGCTTTTTACTTTTTAATTCTGATTTCTGACTGAAGCACCACCTATGAAGTAAAAATTATGAAGCACTGTAATTTGGGAGTTTATTGCTTGATGGACTTTTTTATCTTTTCAAGGCAGCTTGCAGTATCAGTTCTTTATCCTCACCCCCTTATATTTACCTGGAAGACCTCTTGGTCCAGGATAACCTTTCAGTCCTCTGCCTGGAAATCCTCTTTCTCCTCTTTCTCCTGGTTCACCTAAAGAAAATTCGTGAAACATTAGTTACAGTCTGCCTGGAGTATAATTTTCAGTAAATTCCCTTTCAGAACATTTAATAAGCAGAGAATTCAGCTGGCTGTATATATTCTTAACACCTTTCGATGATGTCCCAACACGTCCTCATAAAATGTTTGGAATTCGATTGGGTTTTTTCACCCATTTGAGTCATACTCAGAAGCCGACAGGTTGAAGGGGGAAAGAAATCACCTAGAGCTGGACAGTAAGTACCACATGAAATATGCCACAGCCTATATTACAGGAATAAACCAAAGTCCCAGGACTTCAGGATATTTGGGATACAGGCTGAGGTTACTGACTTCTGCAAAACTGTACAAGTTCAGCTGAGAAGTAAAAATTCTCAAGTGTTGGTCCTTGAGACAACCAGTGCAGAGGAGAAAAAAGGTGGCTGCACAGATGACAGTATTCTGTTGATATTCACATAAGACATTGTTTTACCTTCACAAAATAAATTTTTTCTCATATAATAATATCATGGAGTCTTTCCTTTGATGGATACCCAGCATTTCTTCAAGCCCCTATCTTGCTCCAAACCTGAATCATCTTAGTAAGAGGAAGGTTTTTTTGTTGCTTGGGTTGTAAAGTCCAAATTCTATTCACTGTTATCCATACCATAACACTGTGTATGTTCCCAATTGTGAATACCTTATGTTGTTTGGGGTTTTTTTACGTTTTTTTTTTTCATGAAAGTAAAAAGTCACAAGTTTATGCTTAATAATATTTAAGTGAGATTTATTTTGTTTCTATACTGCCTTATACTGTGGTGAGGAAAGTTAGAATAGACTGCTGGGTTTCTGGCTTGCCTAGAAAGGGCACAGCAGAAAACAAGGAAGCTGTGCGAAGGAACACAAGAGTCAGTACAAAAGTCCAGGTGTTAATAAAAATGCACATGGGGTACTAGAGGAGGAATCTTATCTCCATGCTTCCGACTACCTAGTCAACATGGAGATCGAGCCTGTCTTTGTAAATACAGCTACTGCAAGCCCTGGTTCAGGTTTCCCATATGTAGTTCTGCTTTTTCCAGCTACCTAACACTGCAGAATAGTGTTTATTCCTGCTTACCCCAAATGTCTCCCACTTTTTATTTCTGTTTCTGAACAGAAATAGTCCTTCACTACCCCAGATTGCTCATTAATGTAACTAAATCTCCTTCCTTGAGGCACCTCTTTTTGACTCTGCCTTTGTTGCTGCTGTTAAAATCACCGTACCTTTGTATCTTCTGCTGTGCCTCGTGGTTACACTTTGCTGTGTTTCTATCTCCTATTTATTATGAGCTTTTTTAAACTATTCTCAACATCATCTTCCTGTTCCCTTTTATCACATGTCCAAGTACCCTTTTCTCCTCACTCCAGTCTCAGACAACTCTCCACATGGATGGTAAAAATCAGTTGATCCCTGTGACTTCTGTGGAACTCTGGCAAGCACCAGGAACTCAGAGTGAAGCACTGAGATTTCTCAGGTTGGCTGCCATGTTTGTATTCTATTCCTTCTCTCAAAGGTTTTCCAAATTTTACTTTCAAATAAACCTTAAATCAGAAGTAAACACTCTACTCCAGCAACAGACCAGCTTTGTGCAGAAAGACAATTTTTAAATAAGACCTTCTTTTGAGAAAACAAAGCAAAATTACTGCCGAATGGATACTAATACATACATGGTAGTCATAAGTCTTTGCAGAAAATTCTACCCTGTAATCCTCTGGAGGAGAATAGAACCTCTCAGTCATGAACAGAAGAGATGAACTTAGATCAAAGATTTTGTGTAAAATGTAAGTCAATTTTAATATGGATTTGTCCTTTCCAAGGAATCAATAGACTCTGGCACGTGGAGCAATGATGTTAAATGGCTGAAGTATCATGTGCAAATGCGAAGGTAGATTATTATCAGTCCTTTGTAATGTGATAAACTCGGTGTGCTTGGAAAAATAGACTAGATTTTAGTGAAGGAATCTGACTGCTTACATTAGTTCTTGGAACCATGAGTCTTGCAGAAGTGAGGTCAACAACCAGGCTGAATGGAGGAAAGAATCACTGCTGGAATCACACGCGGTTTTTGTCTGCCAAATGTATCAAATGACTTCTACAATGTGAGAAAGGACAGGCATCTGCCTTGAACTAGAAGTACGCAGCTGGGTCAGAGTCCTAATATGGATTCTCACTCTCAGGGACCTTTGAGGTTTTGTGGTTTCTATGTGCTAAAAACCAGATTTCTAAACAAGTCTTGCTAAAGCCAGGCCAATGTGCCCTTTAATCACTGTGGTAGCTGACACAACATTTACAGCAAACAGCTTACATTCCTAATTCAGGATCTTTTTGAACTTCGTATGTGTACAGTGTACATCCACAACCATCCACCAAGCAAGGGGGGGGGGGGAACAACAACAGCAACAACAAAACAAACAAAAAACAAAAAACAAAAACAAAAAAAAAAACCAAAACTGAAGCAGTCACCAAGTGAAAGCCAGTTGGAAAATTTCTTACCTTTAGGACCTTTACGCCCAATCTCACCAGGGGGACCTTTAAGGCCAGGCAGGCCACGGGGGCCAAGCTGTCCTGGGAAACCATTTTCACCAGCAGGTCCTGGAGCACCTGGTGGCCCTGGTCGGCCAGGAAGACCCGGAGCACCAAATTCTGGCCTCCTAAGGCTGGCTGCCAGCTGAGCTAATTGTTCTGCAATGGGCAGGAGGACAGAGTTAAGGAGTAAGTGAACATGAATGATGAGATTCCCAAGATCCCTGAAGAGGAATGTATGTTCTCTGCTATAGGAACTGACAGATTACACTACAGCACCTTCCTCTTGTACATTGCTATTTACAAATTTTATTACATATAAGGTATTATCTTAGGACTACCAGTGACAAACTGCATACGCACACTGTGCAGAAAAAAATTGCAGTTTTTGCTGCAAAATAAATTTAATGTTTATAGATTGAAATGATTCAAATGTATATAGTTTATTTAGAGATACCCTTACAATTTTCTGTGTTATATAAGTTTCAACCATTAGTAAGAAACTCTTTTTAGAGGCAGCAATTTTATGAGTAAATAGCTTTCTTCATTACTATGTGTTAATTCTGTCGAGATCCATTTTTGGAAGAAGGGAAAAGTATGAGGTTGGTTATGTATGTTGCCTGTTAAGTGCAGGCCTTCTTTTTCAAAGGAAAGAAGCCCTCAAACTTGTGCTCATGAGCTCAGGTTTGATAAATAATTGAACATTTTATGTTGATCTTCTCTTAAGGTAATTCAACAGAACCTTTTCTCTTAATCAGGCATAGGATCAGCTTGCCATTCCTCGGGACAGTCTGTGCTGGCTATTCCCTTTTGCTCCTCCCCCTTGCAGGCTGCTGCTCCAGCAGTATAAAAGCAGTCGTGTCTTTCTGTGATGTTTCTGTTCTAGACTTCAAATCCATCTTCCAAGCATGCTTTAGAAATAACTTTCTCTAGATACAGCCGCACACAAATCCACATGACACTTGCTTTAAAATCTGCAGGACTTGGAAAGACTAGTTATTTTGTGTCCACAGGTGAGAAATATTGAGATGATGTGGGATGGGGTGCAGGGGGGTTAGGATCTGAATTAAAATAGGAATTATAGCCAGCAGATATACAAGGAATAGCTCTCTGCAGGCAAGCCTGAGGAGCTGAACTTCATTTAGAGTTGTCTTTAAGATGACAAGGTTCCAAGAACCCACTTGGATTGATTTCTATTCCTATGTTTTTCTCTCTTTTTAATATGGCAGCATGGACAATTACAAGAGTTTTCAAGAGGGCTGCAATGAAGACAGTCTGGATTTTCCCCATACCAGTGTCTTCACTGTTAATTCTGATGGTTATGAATAAATTCAAGCACCAAATCTGATTGCACTATAATCCTTCTCAATATTACTATGTCTTTCAAGAGACCACTTTAAAAGGCATTTTTATCCTATTTATAGATTTTTAAAAAAAAAATATCCTGTTGAGCAGTATCAAGAACAGTGACAACTACTGAAAATTTTTAAATCATGGGCAGCAATTTCATTCTGTAAACTCTTAACATGACAGAGGCATAATATCCCAAAAGATATCTTCAATAGCAGGTAGTGAAAAATTTCTTTTGTGTTTACAGGGCAGCATAAATTTCTCAACTCAGTAAATTCCACATACCCAAACATATTAGAAAAGCTTCAGATTTCTCTGTGTGTCAAGAACTCAGCAAATACAATCAGAGTTAATTTAGAGTATCTCACTATTGCTTTAAGGTATGTTATCTCCAGAACCCTCTCTCTGTATTCTTCTTCTTTTCACCTATTTTGCACAGTTTGTTTGCTGCAATCCAATGGTGAGTACAAAAGGCTAAATAGCTTTCAGTGAAGCTTGTGCTTTTACGTATGTAAACACAGCAAGTGATTTTAATACAAAATGTATGTATGTCACACAAATACTCTGGTCTATGGCCTCCTTACCACAGCAGCAGTGTGGAATCAACAGGCAGTTCAATGAAGCCACAAAATATATACAAATAAGGGACTTTCTCATTCTGTGTCCACATTCGCATGTGGAAAGATTTTCCACCAGGTCCCCTGCTGAGGCCATGCAATTTGTTCTGGGTAAGCACTGGGAAAATCTTGGTTGCCTCCACAGAAATAGATGATCCCAATTTAAATGCACAAGAAACATCAAATACTTTTTAGCCTATTTACCTTGCATGACTCTCATGCAAACCTGCTTAATGTGCTGATCGCTTGGTTCTTTTCCCTAGGATTAAAAAAAGAGAGTTTTAGTCAATCAGTTGATGTCACACATTTTATAAGTGTGCCTGATGCAAAAAAATGCTGGCCAGTTGTCACAGTTTAACCCCCAGCTGGCAAAACACTACACGGCTGCTCACACCCACAGCCCACACCCATGGAACGGGGGAAGAAAAAGAAGTTTAATAAATGGAAAGTAAGAAGAAGAAGAAGAAGCAGGGGTTGGAAGAAGGGTAAGAGGAAGAAGAAGAAGAAAATAAAATATAAAAAATACAAAGATAATGCAAGTGATAGACATGAAAGCAGTTGCTCACCACTCCCACAAGTTTTCCCCGGTTACATTGCTGAGCATGATGCAATATGGTATGGGATATCCCTTTGGTCAGTTAGGGTCAGCTCTCCCAGCTGTGTCCCCCCAGGGAGGGGTGGGACCTCCAGCCTGCTCGCTGATGGGGCAGTGCAAGGAGCAGAAGAGGCTTTGATCCTATGCAAACAGTTTTCATGAGTAACTGAAACATCACAGAATGGCTTGGGTTGAAAGGGACCTTTGAAACCCACTCTCAACCCTTTGAAAACCAACTCTCCTTCTCAGGGCTCCNTGAAAGGGACCTTTGAAACCCACTAGGTCCAACTCCCCTTCTCAGGTCTTTTTTCAACCTGGAATTGAACCCTTCCAGGGATGGAGCACCCACAACTTCTCTGAGTGACCTATTAGTACCTCACCATTCTCGCAGTGAAGAATTTCTTCCTAATATCTAACCTAAACCTATGTTCTTTCACTTTGAAACCATTACCCTGTTTCCTGCTCCCATCAATGTGCTGTAAAGATTATTTTCAGCGCAAATCCAAAACAGAACCCCATACAAGCCACTATGAAGAAATTTAACTGTATCCCAACCAAAAACAATCCATGAGTAGCTAAAAGGTGCTCCAGCTCCTGCAAGTGCAACTATTCCAGCTGATGTCAATTTAACTAGCAAGGTAAAGTCTGTGAGTGATGTTCCTTTGTATCAAACACGGTTTGGTTTTGTGAACACTACAGGGATGGGGTGGGCATAAGAAAACAGAACTGAAATGAAAGCTCTGGAGCTTTCAAGGACGTAGCTGTGTACAACCCAAGACTGCTCTGGTGTGTCTGATGAGAGGCACACTGCACTTCAGACCACAGTGGCACTTCAGTTTGGCGTGTGTACATGCAAAACAAGGAGTGGTGTGAGTGACAGACAAAGGTTCAAAAGGTACCAATTACATGAAAACAGTACTTACAGCTGGACCCTCGCTGCCAGGCAGGCCTGGGGCACCCTGCTCCCCCTGCAAGCCTCGCGGTCCGGGTGATCCTCGTGGACCTTCCATGCCAGGCAGTCCCCGACTTCCTTCAGGCCCCCGGGAACCAGGGTCTCCAGGATTACCAACCTGACAAAGAAAGAGAGGAATTTCAACGGACTCCTATGCTAGTGATAGACTCATTCTGACGTATCAAAATAGTGGCAGGAGCTATTCACAAATGCAAAGAAATGAGTGCTGAAATGCAGTTGTTGAATAGAGTTTTTTCTGAATAAGCAACTGGAGTCAGTAGTTGCATAATTTTTAAGAGGTCTGTATTCTTTACCTGAAGGGGAGAAGGGGAAAAATAATCTATTCTGTCAAAATAGGTAAATCAGAATTAATAGTGACATGCTCAAGATGGCTCTCTGCCCTCATGTACGTCAACACGGAACATTTCTAGAAATCAAGTGCTGCTTAAGGTACAAAAATTGAACTTCCTGCTTGCTCCAAATGCCTTCCATGTCCTTCTGTAGAGAGTACCACGGTGTGAGCCTCTACTGTGTAGTCCCAGGCTGTTTGGGAGCACACATTTTTGCTTTGTTTACTCTGTCAGAGCCAGAGCTAGTTCTAGTGCCTATGCTGGAGTTTGCTGGCAGAGGGGAAGGAACATCCTCACACAAACTGACATTGACTAACTGCCTGAACAGATGCAGTGCCACTTTATCTCACTCAGCGAAGGGGTAAAAAGAGCTATTCCTGATCCCTGGGGAATGAAAGGATTCATGGGACTATGTCAATATGTCCACTTAAGTACACTGAATAAACAAAGCTATAGCTTCTGCTCCAGTAAATTTATAAAGAGTTATTAAGTATCATGCAGAGGGAGACCTATGCCAGCGGGCACCTCTGAATTATTGTATTTGGTTTGAGTGGCAATATTCTGGTAGCAGCGGTTCTACAGGGATGGCTTCTCTGAGAAGCTGCCAAAACCTTCCCCCATGTCCAGCAGAGCCAACACCAGCCAGCTCTGAGACAGACCTGCTGGCCAATGCCAAGCCATTCAGTGATGTTAGTAAAGCCTCTGGGATAACATATTTAAGTGTGAAAAAATTATTGCCCAGAAATAATTGTAGCCAGAGAAGAGCAGGCTGAGAATATGTAAAACGAACAGCTCTGCAGACACCAAGGTCAGGGCAGAAGGAGGGGGAAAAGGTGCTCCCCTATTGCTTTACTTCCCATTATCCTACTCTGGCTCTGATTGGGAATAAATCGGTTAATTTCCCCAAGTCTGTTTTGCCCATGACTGTAACTGGTGAGGGATCTCTCCCTGCCCTTATCTGGGCCCATGAGCTTTTTGTTGTATTTTCTCTTCCCTGGCCAGTTGAGGACAAGAGTGACAGCATGGCTTTGGTGTTCACCTGATGTCCAGTCAAGGTCAAAACACCACAGTTGCTTTCAATACAAGTTAATTTATCCTATTAATCAATAGTAGTAATAAAAAAGAAAAATAACATGCAAAAGAAGAAAAAAAAAGCCACACAAAAAAAACCCGAAACAAGCAGGAAAAAAAAAATCCTACATACTCACAACTTCCCAAATCTACTTGGGAAAAAAAAACAAACAGCAACACCCGCTGAAAGAGATGCTGAGGAACAAATTACTCAGCTGTGGTATCAGTTAAACCCACAAGGTGGAACCATTTCGGTTCCAGCTGAGCTGCATCCCAGACAGCCGATGGCTGTCCCTAACAGAAGAAAACCTGAAGAACGTGCTTCAATAGATATATTGAGAAGACAGAATAATTGCTTTTATGGACTATACAACCAGGAAGCCATCATCAGGCTTTCTTCCCCAGCCTGGTGAGCTACCAGGTTCCCAGACAGATTACTCATTCCTGTGAAGGTACTCACTGGGTGACAAGCACTCCGGGGTCTCATCAAGACAAGGAGATTTTAAAAATCTAGGTGGATAAAATTAAAGGTTTCTCTCCTACTCTATCTCTTCCTCATGTTCTTCTTGTAGGATCTTCATCAGCAGTAAACACCCTTTAGCTTGCATTTGCTTAGCGCCAAAGTTACCCAGAGCACTAAGAACACAAGCATGGGTATTTTTGTTATGCTCAGCCTCAGTTCCCCATAGGGAGAACTGTTGGTATTTTAGAATCACAACCCATACTGTCAGATGCTGTAACAATCCGACTCTTCAGTGATCCTGAAATAAAGGAATGAATTCAGCTCTCCGGTTATTTTTTTATGTGACATACAAGATTCTGCTCACCTTCCACATCAAAGTTATCATTTTGCAATAAAACAAAATAAAACAAAATAAAAATAAAATTAAAATAAAATAAAATAAAGTAAAAATAAAAATAAAATAAGGGAATCTGGGCCATAAATACTTCTGGTTTCACAGACATCACAATCCTGCTGCCAGCTTTTTAACAGTGGCATGCAGCCACTGCACTGAGCCTCCTTTCTATCCAACACCTACTGTACAAAGGGTGCATTCATTTTCTTTAAAAAAAAAGTTACTTGGCCAGAAAACTGCTGCTGAATGATTCTTCTCTTTTATGGAGTTAGAATCCAGGAAAGTAATTCCTCTTCAAAGCTAATTCATTTTAATATTAACTGTATTAAATATATGTATTCAAAATTTAAACAGAAGAAAAGCTGCTAAAACTCATTCCATTTAACTGTGATAAAGAGCTCAGCTTGCTATTTGCATTTTTCTTTCCTTAAATCAGAAAACCATCTATATGATCTACTAGATCTCTGTATTTCTGTAACAATGCTATTCATTATACTCACAGCTCCCTTTGCTCCTGGTAATCCCATGTCACCCTAAAAAGAAGACAAACTATATTAGAAGAGAGTCTCTGTTACCACAGGTATTACAAATGCAGTAAATTTGACATGATTTTTTCACTATAAAAAGAAATTTCATACATTTAGTCGATTTATGCAAAATTGAACCACAAATTAATTACAATTCATTTGAAAATAAAACCTTTATTTTGAGTGGGTTTTGTACAATTCCTTTCTCAAAAACTTTTCCATAAGGTGCAGATGAGAAAGTATGTTTGTTGTAATTGGTTTTGTATTGCTTCTCTTGGAATTAGACACATGGCTCTAACCTCTCAAACACAGCTATGCCACAGGACAGCCTGAGACAGAAGATTTCTTGGAAACCTTTAGCGGAAGCATTTTTTAACCAGGATTTTCTAGTTTCTGCAAAGTGACAGAACTATGGATATTAGTGCTCTGTTAATGCTGAAAAAACTGCAACAGAAACCGGACAAGTGTCTACCTAAAATTTTGTGGAGAAGTCAAATCCCTACAAGTTCCTATTTCCAGCAATCTTTCTCCTGGCTTGAACAATACCAAAATCCCTCTATATCACATGACTGAGAACAGCAATCCCAGTATTCAGGAATTTCTAGGTTTTCCTCTTAACTGGAAAACAAAAACTTCCAAAAACCTTGTAATCAGCTGTGAAATAGATTAGCATGAAAACACTGCAGAAACTTAGAGAGATTTCTGAGAAGTGTACTTTCCCAGTTCCTAAATGTCAGTGGTGAAATAACTGGCTTCTAGTCAAAGGCCTGTCTGTTAACGAATATGTCATAATTGAAATAAAAATAACTGTTATCCATTTAAAACCGGACTAGCTGGCAGCACATTTAAACAATCCATCATATTGCTTCCTGGGAATCTGTAGAGTGGTTGTAATGCTCAGTTACTGGACATCTAGCTCACTAAGACTGTCAGAATGGCAGCCCGTAGCAAAAAATCACTCATTTCCAGCATACTACCTGGCTACCATTCCTTGAACAGGGAGCAGTTCACGTCCTTTAGAAAGATCAGCTCTGGCTTTGCTGGATGAGACGCCATGGGAGCCACTGGACTAGTCGGTTTCTCTTTTGGCAGAGAAACAAACTGTCTTTACCCAAGGGCACATGACCCAGGCCTTACGCATGTCAATTCACAACATGCCATACTCCCGCAGCATATAGAGATATAGATATACATGTATATGTATGCAATATCACAGTGCCACAGCCTCTTCCCAGCCCATTTCCCCCCCCCTAACAGCCGGCTGCAAATCATGTTTCCGAAGAAAAAGTCAATACAAAATATTTCCTTCAAGTGTGAGTTATTAAGGATATTTATTAACTCTCCTCCTGTTTCACCTGACTTTAACTACTTGCTCATCCTCACTGCCTCAAACACCAAGAATTTCTGTTTCTGTGTATGCATGTATATATATATATTTATACATAAACACTCTCTCTATATATGTGCATACATACAAACACAGACACATCCTTTCCTTCTATATTGTGCACCTAACAGAACATGTGTATTTCAGTGCTTTCCAAACAGCAGGAACAGAGTAACTAGGCAAATAGAAATAGAACTGCTGTGTTCTGCAATGGCCAGTTGGTATAAAACTGAAATGTGCCTTTCAACGATGAAAACATAATGCTTGAAGCACTCCGATTTTATAATTATATTGATAAAATATATTTATATTATTAATTTACAACAACAACATAATGTTATATCAGATAAAGGGGAAAAAGAAGTGCCTTACTAAGTCACCCTTTTCTCCTCCATCTCCTTCTGCTCCAGGTGCACCCTATATCAGAGAAAGACATACTGTCAGCCTTCAGATTTAGTCAGCATTATGTACTGTGACATTTGGTACTGTGACTTTAAAATCCCATGATATCTAACATGACTTACTTGTTCACCCTTAGGTCCTGGTTCACCCACCGAACCCTAAAAGGTTAAAGATTTAAAAAAAAAAAAAAAAAGAAGTATTCAGAATTTCAAACGGCAGGTTCTAAAGCGCACTAAATATTCTTTGGTCCTAAATTTTGCATTGATGCAAGAGACCTTTAAAGCTGCACATTTTTAAGAATGACAATGAAAGCACTTAAATCTTACTATGTAATTTATGTGACAGACTGAAGGCAAGTACTAGTATGGAACATATAATTCACCACCACACTGGACAGTACAGATTCTGACTGTCAAACAGTAGATCTGCCCTTTACATGACAAATGCTCTTGCAGCTGCTACAGTTCTGCTCTGAGAATTGGTTAGAAGTTGCAAGTAAATAAATCCAGTAAGTGTATCACTTTTTCTAGCGCTATTATATATTCCATATCGCTGTAGGCTGTACTAGCCCTGCTAATGTGGGATAAGCAGAGAGGCATCCACAAGTACAGTCACAATCTTGTCTTGCATGCTGTTTAATTCTCAATGTCTTTTAGCAAACCTGTGTCTAGAATTTTGACCGTTGTAGTCAAAGCTGAAGGGCTTGTATCTTGAAGTTAATATTCCATTTTAAAAAGAAATTGGATTATGTTTCATCTTAGAATCCTCTAACAAAACATACCTGTGAGGACAGGCAGGAAATAAACAGTAATAAACTAATGACCTAATTCATTTCAAACATATGTAATTTTTTCTAGAGCAAAATTATTAAATTCTTAGAACAGTATATCACTTAGGAAAATCTTTTTGTATTTGTATTCTGTTAGAAAACCAGTCACATTGTCCTTTTAATATTCTTTGCAGTCTGTGCATGTTCAAAGATATGCATTCCAAAAGAGCTATAGCTGTGCATGATAATTTTTTTTTTGTAAAACAGACGTGCAGCAGTTTCTCTCCCATTTCAGAGATCCATTTAATTCCCATAAGATATAGGCACAAAGACTGGTGTAACTTTTATGAATTTAATGAATTCTGACATGTTCTCATGTTCTTGAAGATGAACAGCAAATACTAAATTATCCATAAAGCTAAGCAGTATAAATCACAGAACTATTTAACATTCTGACTTTGTCAAACAACTGAAACTATTTTGCCTGAAGAGTTCTCAACATTGTGCCTTGTTAAGGTTTCCCAATTACACAAAAAAGACATTGGTTTCCAACCTAACATCACTCTGGGGGTTCTTTATCTCCCCTTACTCTTCTTCAGAGCAATAAACCTGCAAATAGATAAAGCTGACATAGAAGAATTTATTGCTTTTGTGACTTTTGGCCTGCAATGTTTGTATAAGCAAATATAAAAATCACAGCTGAAACTATCTGAACCTACTACATTGATTCCAAAAATTTCAATGAAGGCAGTAAGGCGAGATGTCAAACTTTCAATCATTATTGTATACATCAAATTTTGTCAACGCTCACTTTTACATATTACTTCAATAAAAACACTTCTGCTGGTATCTTTGGTGGTGATTCATTCTTTAAGTTGTCATCACCTGCGTGTAGACAAGATGCCAACAGATAGGACACAATATTTAACAGCTTGGGGATCAAGAACGACTACTGATATATCAAATTCATGAATTCTACTGGCTTCTGGCTGCTATGTACATCAACTCTTATCATACAGATATATAGCTACACAACAGAACTTTATAGGATCCCTGTGTACAAAACTATGAAGTTCTGAAATCAGAGAGAGAAAAAAGGTTATTTCAGCCTAGAACTTACTCCTAGAACGGGTTGACCCAAAGGCTAGGGTTAACAAGCTACAGAGATGCCTATTTCCAACCTGACAAGGTTGGTTGTGTAAAACTGATGCAGTCGCAAAAGCTGAAGGGAAGAGGAAGGATGGAGTGGCACAATGCTCTCCAGGCTTGTGACTTGGAAGAGATAATGCAGGTCAGTACAGCCATGCTAAGCATGCCCCAGAAAATTCACTCCAACCTCTATGCAACTGACAAAAAAAAAAATATGAATCAAGGATACAAGTGGAGAGCTAAAAAGTAATCACAGGATGAGATAATTCCTAGCATAGCACTTTGGACTTTAAGGTATTTGAGCAGAGCATTAAACTGACCTCAGGTTTTTTGAAAAGGTCCAGGCATAAGTTATTGTTGTCTGCCAGTTAAATAATCAAAAACCTTCTGGCTGCAGCCTGAATCTTTCTAGGTCTGTTTACAGCATCTACATTCTACTTTTTATCCTAGAGATCCAGACCATTTATTTGGCAAATGAGGAAAATCAGGCACTTTTGGAGGGAGGTTGTCAGCACTGCAACAAATGTTAGGTATTTTCCTTCCGCATTTGCTTCCTCAGTACCTTGAATCTCCCTCTTGAGAAGTCCAAAGTATGAATCATTATCAGTCTAATAAAAAGAGACTGCTTAATGTCAATACTTACATTTGACTAGAAACATGTGTTCCTGATCTCAGCATTAAAAGAAAACCAAACAAACATGAAAAAATACCTCAACAACATCAAAGACTTAGAAGACTGCTTTTAAGTACCTGAATAGCTTTTTTAAAAAAAGCTGCCAAAAACAACAGCAAGCCCTATCCAGAAACCCTATGATGTACACTGGGAGCATACCAAGGGCAGGATTCCTCTGTTCAGCTAAGACAGTCTACAGCAGTTATACCCATGTCTGGCCAGCAGTCCTACAGTTCCCTGGTTGTCAGGAGGATACTGAGGAGGCACTTCACACATGGAATTCATTTAATACTAAAGTAGACGTGCCTCAAGTAAGACCGATGAAACACAGTACAGAACTTAATATTTTTATAACAAGTATGTCAGATATTTGGCAAGTAAATTCTATCCTTTGCAGTTTCCTACAGCCAAGAGAAGATAAGAAACATCTCTGGCTTTACGTACCCCTTCACTGACATTTATTGAGCAAAGCATGGTATCTTCTGCAGTTATGTGAGGCCTCCAGGGCCCAGTTCTTCCCTCTTAACAAAATACTAGAAGAAGTACTTATATCCTGTGATTCTGCATGTACAAATAGGTGTCTCGATAGCTGCATTAGCATGTGCATTTCCACAGCGGGTCCTAAGACATGTGTAACAGGCATCACTTCTACTGCAGGTGAGGGTTGAAGCTTCAAAGCTCTATAGTGACCAGAGATCCTGACTGACCATTTCAGAGCTGGCTGTGTCGGTGACTGAGGTTTTTAAATGATTCAAACTTTAAAAAACCAAAAGAATATTTACACCAGTAATCTTATTTCAGTCCCTTAAGTGACACTGTCAAGACTTTTCCTGTACGTGTTTTTGAGCTACAAGTACTTAACGGGCACATAGAGCACCACTTTCAAGCAGGTAAGATATCTACGCAGAAAACAAGAAAACAGACATTAACTCATGGAAAAACTGAAAACAGCGCTCAGCTCATTGTGTTTACCCCTGACATGAAACTGCACACTACAAGTGCGTTTCTTACCCGGTCACCTTTACCACCAGGAAGGCCTGGAGGACCAGGCAGTCCAGGAAGTCCAATGCTACCCTGGGGACCCTGTGAAAATAAGTCAAGGATGTAAACTTAGCCAATCTGGTTTACAATGAGCAACTAAGAGTCATACCCTGAAGCAGATGCGGCAGAATCTTATTCCCAGAATAGACTTAGCTTGATGAAAGAGGATTATCTGATGCAAATTGGGCTGATCCAAAGTACAGCACTTTAAACAGAATCTTATTATGAATTTATTGCTGACAATCACAATGACTTACAGGGTTTTCTACCCTCCAGTCCCTCAGCGACAGTCTGGTTCTCTTAAAAATACTTCCCAAGATCTTGCGCTCTGCGATTTGCACATTCCTCTGTAACAGTAGGCTCTTTCAGCCGAGACCTCCCCAGCTATGCTTCTGACTGATGCTGTGTAAATACTGCTGGAGCTCTGGTAAAAGGTGGCATTCATGATGTGCTCCATTCATTAGTCTCACGTAGCTGTTAGCAGAAAGCCAGTCTCTCACTGCTCCTGTTCCCAGGTACACGCAGCCCACACAGGAGTGTGCAACTCAGCTTTGCATGTCGTAGGATTTATGGGTTTATTAAGAAAAAGTCACACACATCTCCACGTAATTTAAAACTGCATTTTCTAATATTAGCACAGTCACAGAGGACTGAAAAAGAAACTGAACCACCATTCATTTCAACGTTATTTTCGGCTCCCTGCATGGATAAATGGGTAAGTGTAGCTCCAGATGATACTATGCTCCTTGAAAGTAAACATGAGCACTGAATATGAAATAAACTGCTTACCAATTTCCCTGGTAAACCTGGAGGACCTGCAGGACCTGTCTCTCCTCTGTAACCCTGGAAGCAGAAATAGAAGGACAACATTATTTCCTGAAACACTTCCTGTGATCTAGGAATAAAGTACGATTTTTCTTTTTCCCTAATGTTAAGTGATTTACACTACTTGGCCATTGGGTTTAATTAAAACTTCTGTTTCAGAGTGCAAAAACACCATATGCATTAAAACCAGTGAAACTTTCTGAGTAAACATTTTTACTTAACAATTGTATATAATCTTTATTTGGCATTAAATGATTCAACTAATTCATTTTGCTGAGTGATTAAGCACAACGAAGTTCCCTGCATGGGATCACACTTGTCACAAACACATTCACTTCACTGTGACAGCTCTGGCAGGCACGCTTGACTTTAGGCTTTTGCTTAGTTTCATCACCTGAACTCATATATGACCACATATTTAAAGCACCTGACCCCCAATGGACAAATGTGAAAAGTGAATGCAGAAGTAATGCTTAACAAAGTCATTCAGGTTTTAAAAAAGTCTAGACTGTTATAGGGAAGAGTAACTTTTAAAAATCCCCATTTATAATAGTGACAAGCATAAATACGTGCTTTACTGCAACTTTATATCTTCACTTCAGACATGTTTATCCATTCAGATCATCATATTCACGTTAGTGTTACAACTCCACTTCTTAATGCAGACATTCGAATACATACTGTGGGTAAATTGAGCCAAACTCGCAAAGATTTTAAACAATTTTTGAACTAAAGTACCTTTCTCAAAAGATTTTGTCTTTTATGATCAAACTTTTCAGAACAGCTCAATAAGTTTTATAGCTTTACTCTCACATGTACAGACATATCCCTGGACAGATAAATTCAAACAATGCCTCAACACAAGCCTAGGTCTCACTTGAGAAATTCTTCATAATTTCACTGTGTGAATATGTAAGGGCTATTTGCAATAAAAGAAAGATTATTTAAGATCATAAAATGTAAAGAATTGAAGTTATTAGTTATGCAAGTTGATATACTATTATGCAAGAAGAGAAAAACTTAGATAAAAGCAGATCTTAGCATTCTAGCGCTGTATGCAGTGGATAATTTTAAATATAGGATTTTTTTCATAATAAGAACAATATTATGAAATGTTCTGGCATACTAAATAAAAGGAGATGGAAGACATGGTCTTTCACACTAGATCATAAATGCAATGACAACTTCTCACACAAGCTTAGGACAGCTAACTCCACAATTCAAGAAATAATTAGGTATCCTGGAGAGATCACAGAACCAAACATAAATAGACTTTTCCATTCATTTCCTTCAAAATATCTAATGGTGTTAAAATACCTAGTACTTTAAAGCACTTTGCATAATTTCTAGAGGCTTTTTTATGTTGAGGGAAAAAAAAAAAGAAAGAAAGGAAAAATGTCCCCTAACTAACCTTCATCTTATAACCCAGAAAACGCATTAAAATTTTATTTAACCACAAAATTCTGAACTACGTCTCTGACCCGGAATACTGCTACATTTCTGATGCAGGAAAGATGAAGACTAAAACTATGATCAGCATTAGAAACTTGTCTTCTCATATCATTGTCATAACAGTCATTGCTATACAGAGATGAAACAAAAGCAATATAACCTTCATGGAGTTAAGATCTTATAATAAACCTCTTAAGCACATCAAAAGTTCTGCTGGTCATACAAAATTCGAGACAAAAACTTCTGTTTTATTTCAAATGCAGAAAAAATCTTTTGTCAAATGCACACCAGAGGCACTTTGTCAAAAACAGTGCTTTTCTAAGGAGGTAAAAAAGGAGGTTAGTATACAGAAGACCGGAATACAAATGCATAGTATTCCCTGTAAACATTGACATTATGCCTGCAAGGAAGGATTATTTCAAACTATGGGCCACCACTGCAAGATCTGCAAGTAAGAGAAGAACTGGAACCCAAAGAATGAGGAATCCCATCCCTGGCATAACTAGAAAGACTGCAATTCTTCCTCCAAGTTATACCTGACTGAAGTGGCCTTAAGATAGGTTATACAGTAAGCTGGTTACTCATGGTTCTGAAGAAAAAAAGGCATCTTGAAATGTCCTCATGTAAACATTTAAAATGCAACATAAGTCATGTCCTAGAAGCACCTACATTTTCCCCACAGCCTATGAAAGGGTTTCTGTAATAACTGGTTCAGATGTTGACATCTGTACTGGTCAGATGAAATGTTGCTCTGTGCTGTAAGTCACCACGGGCAGTAATCAGAGCAGAAGGCAGCTCGGCCATGTCCTCAGCCTACCTTTCTCATACAGCAGCCCTCTGTGCATAGCTATAGCTATAATGGTGCACAGCTCCAGGCCACCCACAAATCAGCAGGCATGCTGCACTGGTTTTAACAAAAAGACAACCAGAATCTGTATTTATGGTTTTATGTACTTTTGACACACTTCAAAATCCGTACTTCTCCTAGAGATGAAACACTTAAGGAAGGAAAGTAGCCATTCTAGTTCAGAGTGAGCTGGGAGAGACCAGCTTGCACCCATGCTGGTGAACATTCCACGCCTCTAGGAAAAAGCACATGCAAAATGGAAACTGTGAAATGGTAGCACAGCACTGCAAGTCTGAACACCACCAGGAGGCAGCCCTTCCACAGCTCCTGTGCTAGACTGTGATTGCAACAAAATCTACCTTCTTTTTTTTTTCCAAGGCACAATTGCTGAACCACTCAATACATTTAAATGAAGATTTAATGTCTCTCTCACAGATCTGTTATATTCAGCCTTTGAATGTAATATACATAAGAGGACATTACAGGATTTACAGTTGACCTTCCTTTAGGTTGTCTGGGATGGTTTTCATCCTCACTGAAATTTTGAAGACTTGATCCTTTTGTAGAATTCTCACAAACAAACTTTTGCATGCTAAGACAGTTTCAGTGGCTTATTGATTTCCTGTTCATCAATTGAGTGGAACAATAATAAGAATCAGAATATACCCGAGGTAATTTGCATCTCACTTAGTTGCCCAGATAATTGAAACACTGATTAGAATCAGTTGAGAGGTAATCCACAGCATATATTGTAATAACTCTTTTCTACTAAAAAAAATTGTTTTAATAAATAATATACATCATAGCAGTGCCATAGAGAATTAAATCAGTGTAGAATAAAGAAGAATAAACAAAGTACATTTTGGCTTTTTTAAAACTTTATAATCAAAGTTTTTTGCAAAACGCAACCCATTTATCAATTATATACTGAGACTTAAACTTATCAAATTTTTGTCGTGCAAAATCTCAGAGGAACTATTCATCTAAGTTCAAGGATTTATCCACAGAAGCATCAACAGGACTCTTTGACCCTCAATAGAGTATTGAAAAGCATCCAAGAATGTAAACTAATATTTGATAGAAGAGTAAATATACGAGTAGCTTTCTCTGAGATTTTAAATGTACCTTTGCAACTTTGCCAGAGGAATAATTAAATTGTACTGCTCAGGATAATGGTAAGAGGTGGATGTAGCACGAAATGTTCCCTCCTCTTAACCATGCCATGCTTTGGGCACAAGCAACAACCCACTAGCTGTCATTCTCTTCAAAAGTGATGCTGTGGCCAAGTCTAGAGGACAGAGACCTTTCATTCCGACTGTCTCTACAGTGTTAGCTGAAGTCTAGGACAGCTTTGGTACACTAGCTCCGTAACAAATCCATTTTTTACCCAGGTTACTGTCTACACTGCTTAGGAGAAACCAACATTGTGATATCTGTTGGCATCTAGAAGTCTACCACGCCCAAAAGTCAAAGCAAGTTGGAAATAAAGGGGTAAACAAAGAGGTATCAGACAAGAATCTGACCATGTCATTTAGGAAGACAGGAGTGAATACTAGGAGAAGTGGAGAGGCTTGGAGCTTAGCAAGTTTGACTGGGATATGCAGTCTGCAAGTGCGAGAGGAAAAGTGCTACCCTGTACAAACCATGCTGCTGAACTAGGAAGGGTCAAAACGTTTTGTCACATTCATCCAGAGGCTTAGGTGTACTGGATAAAAATACCTGGCAAGATGGAAATGCACTTTGTCCTTTTGACTCTACTATAAACTCTGTAATGCTAACTAATCCCTTTATCTCTACCTTAAATGTAAACTATGACACCACTTGTGGAACACGTCTTCAATTATATATAAAAAACATGTCCACTAGTTCCTAAACGTACCATATAAACTGAAACAAGGACGTTTCATCCTACCACGCTACCATTACCAACTACAGAAAGTGACCCATTATTTCAGTTGCAGTCATGTAGAAAGAATAGGATAGAAAAGCTACATTTTAGTTATAGTGTTAGGGTAACCAAAGTTACATTTCAGCATAGGCAGGACAGAAATATCTTTAAAGACCAGAAGATTATTTAGCTGAAAGTAACTTAAGATGCCGAAGACAGCATTCTCCTCTAACTTTAGGTTGTGTGACGTTTGAGTACTAAACCCAAGGTACCCTCCAGGTTTGCTGTTGGTGGAGACACAGGCACTTCCAGAGGGGAAGTCAGCCCAACTGACCGGGGCTGCTCAGCAGTCTCTCAGAGAAGCTATGGTATCAAAGCTTAGGCAGCTGGATATTTAGCCTCTGTTGCTAGTGTTGGGAAAACATGTATTGCTTCCTAATTGCAAAACAAAGTATATCAATTCTGGCCTGTATATACATCAAGTTTGCTCAGTTTGCTAGACATGTATTGAACTTTTAAGTGATTACTTCAATATTACGAGCTCTCTGCAAAACCACAGGATGCAATACAGGCTCTCCAAATGTTAGCAATTTATAGGTTAAATAGCTGAAGAAAAACAAGGGATGAAAAAGCAGAGGAAGGGGTCAGCATTTTCTGCAGATGCTAAATTAGATTACTAAATCTCAGCAAATATGAAAGAAAATGCTTAAGCAGCTTAGGGAGCATGACTAAATTCCACTGATTAGGAACAACACTCCCACATTTGAGAATTCCTTCCTTTGGGCCACCTGCCATGATGACTGATTTAGAAAGGTTTAAATCACAAATGAGTTTGGTAATTACTTGGACTGGTTAGAATAATGTGAAGCAAACGTAAGGTTAACCAACAAAACAATTAGAGTGGGATGGAGAAAATGTTTCATTTAGAAATAAAAGGCAAAATTGCCATGTTGCTCCAGTTGTTTTTCCAGTTTACTGAACACATGAATAGTAAAAGGTTTTTTTCCCCCTACCCACTCAGATGCCAGTTGAAGTTTTTTTAAGGAAAAGCAATAATAGACTAAAGTGATACTTTTTAAAACCAGTTTCTCCTAGGGATGTTTGTCAGAGGTGAGGAAAAAGTCTCCCAACACATGAGTTTGCCATGAGTTTTTAATTAGAGCTAGTAATCTTGTTTTCAAATATTTAGTATCTTTCCTGTGAAACTGTAAATGTTTACAGACTCACGAAAGGCCAAAATTTGAATCTGCTGTTTAGTAACAATATCTTTCCAACTACGTTCCAATAATTGTTTAACAATAAAAATACACTGAAATAACATGGTTTATGCCCGAGGACTCTATAAGTTATTTGGCAAACAGTACAGAACTATTATTTTTCCCACAGAGCCACTGATGATAGTGCTCCCTTGTGTACATTTTCGAAAAACTGCACACTAGTTGAAGTGAAAAATTTCTCTCAATAAATGTCTTTTGCAAGTAGATAAAGGTGAAAAGCCACATGATTTTTAAATATAGCACCAATGTAGGCATGTTGGTTTTCCCTAATGCGAATACCAGCCTGCTGGCCATATTAGCAGAGTCAGCCTTGTTATCCACCCCCAAACCTTCACCAGATGTCCTTTCCTCTGGAGTTCTGGCCCTCCTGGAGCTACCAGCCGTGTTGTCTCAACCAGCCACAGTGCAAAGAATGGGGGTAAATGAAATAGGGAAGTGAAGAGGATTTCATGTGGCTGTTGCTGTGCAACCAATATATTAAGGGACTGAAATTCCCTATATCCTGCAAAATATCAAGGTTTTTCCTTCTCCAAGGAATAAGCCCAACCCCTCCTGACTTCTACATGGGTCTTCTATAACAAGAATAAAACGGAACAAAGCGGTAAAGGAGAAAGAAAAGAACTGAAGTGAGTGCTAAAGTGGATAATCAAAATAAGAAGAAATAGGCCAAGAAAAATACCTGATACCATAAATTCCTCAGGCTTTGAAAGTGTTTGGTTATGCAACTTTGGTCAAAAACAAGCAAGCACTAAAGCTGTGAGAAAATTTCAAAATAGAAAAGCAGAAAAAAGAGAAAAATTCTCTTTAGAACAATTATAATTGAATTATAATTGCTTTTTTCTACTTATTGCCAAATTGTCTAGTTTTAGAAATTTGAAAATCATGGCACGTAGAATTATTTAACCAGCACATTACTTTTTTTTCCTAGAAGTGTAAGGGCAGAATCCTAAAAGCTGAAGTTCAAATGTATCTGCTACATGTATATTCTGCAGAAGAAAGAGAAAACACTCTTTATCCTCTCCTGGAAACAAATATTGACTCAGCTTAGACCAAAGCTCTCTGAAGTTTCATAGTTCAACCCTGTGTCCTTCCTAAACAAAAAAACCCTCATCATCCCCCTTTCTTGTGTGGATGTAAAGTGTTCCTCATGCTGGCCATATTAGCAGATTCCGGAAAGAAAAAATAGAAAGTTATTCGTATGCTGCCTGTAGTCTCAAGTTGATGGGAGCCAACATAGATATTATCCAAGGCTCTTTATAGCTTTAAGGGAACTACAGATGAGGAGTAGCTTGCTCTTTGCTGTACCACATACAAACTTACTTTATAATCAATAATTTACTTCCTTTCCCCATGCTGTATTGACCAAAAGTTTTTCTTTCTATGCTTTGGTTCTAATGTTTACATGTTTTCTAAAATGAGTGCACTTTGTAAACACGGAGAAAATAAAGGCAAGGAATCCAGATGTCTTGCTGGTCTCTAGAGTGATAAAAGGAAAAATCACTGTATTTAATCTGCTTTAAGTATTTCTGTCCATCTACAGGGTTACTAATAATTAACCTTGTGTGTCAACCCCTGTTCTACGGACTGCTGATTTTGTAAATTCATGTTCACATTGAAAGGATTAAAAGAATAGTTCAGCAGATTACAGTGCACTATCAGAGTGGGCAATTACTTTGGTCTGATTCAATTATAATTCTTGTTCCTGTCACAAGTGTACAGTATCAGCCTAAGAACAGGGCTGAAAACTTTTTCTAGTGTACCCAACACTTTTAAATACAAAGAACAAAAATAAAGACAAAAACAAAAACTTGTTTGCAAGTTGGGTATTTGGGAGGCTGAATATAGCTGTATTCCATCCTAGTAAATGGTCTTATAATCCCCTTTTCGTATCATCCTTAGGCAGCTGTGGACACAGCAGTCATGCAAAGACTGTCCAAAATAAATGTGATCTCATGAATTAATACACCTAGCACGTGACAGCATAAACCACAGAAAAAAAAGAACAGAAGAAAATGGAATCTGTTACTTGGCTGACTGCTGGTGTATGTTTAGGAGCTAATTCAGAGAAGATATTCCTGACCCTTACAAATATATAACAGACAGTACCTCACTAAGCCCTGCATAAGAATAACCCTACAACTGCACGAGCAAAACTTGTGTCATTGTATTATAGCAGAAGCTCAGAAAATTCCAGGAAATTATCCCCAGGGTATCCGTGACGAGAGGGAAGCTTGAAAAAGCAATTGCTTACAGAGCCTGAAGCCTGGTTAATGTCATCAGAGTGAATATTTGTACATGAAAATTTTCTTCAAATCACCGATCCTCTCATCCCCCTCCATCCAGAAGGATTAACAGCAAAGGGAAATTAGATCAGCCTTATGCAGCTTCAAACCATGTCAGGTCCCCTCTAGAGAGGATCAGAAAGCAGTACCCAGCACTCTCTAGTATCCAGTTATCCTTTGTCCTCAAAACTGAGCCTTAGCAAATGCCATCAGTTCATTTTTCTTAGCAGATTTATTTCCTGCAGCAAGCTACCTGCCCAGCAGCAATTTCTCTAGTCTTCCAAATCTTTCTAATGTTAAGGAAAATCTCCAGGGAAAGAAATTACAACATCAGTGTTTCCAATGAAAGATAAATGTTATTCTTCACACCACTATATCTACATTCATAATGTCAACCAGACTGTTGCAGTGGAAGAACAGGAGTTTGGTTCCAGCTTTTTTGTCACAAACCACACTTATTCCCTCTCTTTTGGCTTTTACTTGGCATATTTAAATACAAAGACAAGAAGAATATAAACAAAGGTTAAAAATTTAACTTTTCACCAAAGCCAAAAACAATCATAGGATATTATTTGACATATATAGGACTGTATTTCTCTATGTGATGATGGTACAGAAGGTAAAGAA
The DNA here is from genome assembly GCA_013397755.1 of Cnemophilus loriae. Classification (NCBI taxonomy): domain Eukaryota; kingdom Metazoa; phylum Chordata; class Aves; order Passeriformes; family Corvidae; genus Cnemophilus; species Cnemophilus loriae. Next base: position 29,806 of record VZTF01006247.1, on the reverse strand, counting down.
CTAGTATTTACTTCAAAAATTAGAACTTGCAATGAATAATAATTTTACCTTGTGGCTAGCTTCAGCAACCCTAACCTGAGATACTGCAATTTTATTCGCTCAATTAGAAATTTATTCCATACTTACTGGTGGTCCCCGGGGTCCTGTTGGACCTGCTTCTCCCTCTGGGCCCTGTTGACCCTGTTTTGGGGAACAAATATGAAATGCAACAAATCTGAAAAGAGTTTTTTTTACACATTGTTCCAGATCTATTTTATGACTAATGGTTTTACCTGTTTACCAGGATTTCCCATTAACCCTGGCACTCCAGGAGGACCTCTATTACCCTGTGGGACAGAAGATGAAAAATATTAGCTGAGCCAATGGTTTGCTCTTCCATTTTAAAATAAAAAATTAAAACAAGGAAAGCAATAAAGTCTAAAAAAAATCAGCCTGTGTTAATTTTTTAACTTCTGCCTCATTTTAGTGTTCTTTTAACTTTGACCAAGCCCTTCTATCCAATTTTTCAAAAGTCAGATTTCAGTTCCTTTGCTCTTTATGTGCTGAAAAATCTCAAATAGATTTGATTGCTGCTTTCAAATCAGAGAAGGCAATATCACTCCCTGTAATTTCAGACAAAAATCATGTCTCAGTCTAGTTTTCTTTTTCAGTTACGTACAACTAAACTCAAACATCATTGTCCAAAAAATTCCAGTCTCAATCTTAAAACAATTTTTTAAACTAGATTGGAATTGATGCTGCAGTTTGGTGCTGCCTAAATAGAGATAACAACTTCTGTGATTGAATCAACTTTGGGTGGCTATAGATACTATTCTTGTTACAAGGTCATTCATTTCCAGCTGTAGTGAGGTAGGCACATCACAGGCTTCCTCTAGCAATGATTTCCACAAATTTAAAAGGAAATGGCCTTTTTTAGGTATTGTTTAATGCCTAGAATAATGAAAACCACATCACGTAGCACAAGAATCATGAAAACGCACAGGCCAAAGTTGATTAAAAAACTTATTTAATTCCTTCAGCCTAAGGCTTGTGTCTTAACACAAGAGAAAGTTAGTGCAATTTCATTTAATACTTTAGAGCTTGATAAGCGCAAATACAGTATTATAAGAAAGACAATATTCAAGGTATTATACCTTTGGCCCAGGAATGCCTTTCACACCTGGAGAGCCTGGTAAACCCTGAAAGAAAAAATATTTACATTTATTTGTTGTTAAGGGGATTGGACATGGTGGTTTAAAAAAAAAAAAAACAAAAAAAACCAAAAAAAAAAAAGGTCTTTCTCATGCTTGAGTATTTCTAATCCTTTTACTTGATATTGAAGCACTTTTATTCAATAAGGGACCAAGCTTGAATTCTTTCTGTTTACAAAGTAACAGATAAGGAGTATTATTCTTACTTCACAGATTGCAAAAGGAGCATGGATATGTGAGGAGTTGTGACTTTCTCTGTCTTAGACTAGAAATACATGCTTACCCCAGTATGCTGAGACTGCAGGTGCAGAGTTTAACAGATACCTTTGAACATTTTTCATTCCCTTCTCACTTCTCTGCAAGAGCTCATAGCAAGTATGCTTTTACCAAACTGTCTTCCAAGCTTAGGAGTTCACTTAGTATTACAAATTTATGTCCAGTTCTGTTTTAAAACATCGCCTTCATTATTCCTCACAGCAATTACTCCTATAGCAAAGTGTTTTAAAGAGGTTTCTATTCAGCTTTTGACAACTGGCAGTTTTCAAACTTGGTTAATGCACAAGGATCACCTTCTGAAAGAGCCCATAAAGCACTACTGATTCCCCTGTGAGTTCACCACGAGGGATATGCTAGAGACCTCCAACTCACCCACGGAAAGAAGCATGAGCGTGATGCATTCCAGATGTTCTGAGCCAGCAGAATATCAAAGGATGATTGTCCACGGAAGGTATGTCAGACTAGCAGCTCAGCTTTTCCTGCTCAGCCTGGGAATAGTGTGGCACTGGACAATACAATGAGACCAGGCCTAACTGTGGGGTCACACCATGGTACCCACGGGGTCTCAGACGGGAGAAACTCTACAAGAGCCACATCCTGGCCACAAATGTTTTGTGAGGCCGAGTTCTTCACAATGGCGTGGTAAGGAGATCGAGACTTTTGTGCAAATGTTTTGCATACACACAGCAGAATTTCCTCTTGCATTACACATACTCTCCCCTGAGCCTTCTGCTTAGATTTTCACTAGAATTACTCCAATATCTGAGTCAAATTAACCTATACACAGCTTTTATATGATTTGGACAGAGCCTACCTTTCAAAGGTAAAATACTTAGTACTTACTGGCAGTCCCTGGAGACCTGTATCACCTGGAGCTCCAGGTTTTCCTGGTTCACCCTGTAAAACATTTTGAGTTGTAATTTATGCAAATCAAACATGAGGGAAAATTTCATTTGAAGTATTGACATACTTTTGGATCTGTAGTACAGGAATGTTAATTCAATTACCCTAATAATGTGCATAAAGCCACGAGCAGCAGCCACAAATTAATGAACAAATCTAGGGCACTACCAAAGCTCAGACACATGCCAATTGTGCCTTACTTTAGCTCCAGGCATTCCAGGGATCCCTTCACGGCCATCAACTCCTGGTAAGCCCTTGAAAAAATAATTTAAAAAAAAATTATTGTAACTTTGAAGAGATTTTGCCCAAGCACTAATACACAAATTAACATCACATGAAGCAAATAAAGACATTAAATATACATACAGGCTCTCCTTTAGGCCCGGGGAGGCCATTTATTCCTCTTGTACCTTGAGGACCCTGAAAATAATAATATTTAAAAATTAAGCTGAAGACAATGAAATGACAGATTAAAAGAATGTCAACGCATACTCATTCGGATAGACATTATTTTGACACTACCAGTTATGCACTGTTTATATGCTATTAAGTAACTAATGTTTGCAAGTCAGCCAGAGTCAAAATTTGTCTGTGCTTACCCTTTCTCCCTTCGGACCTGCCTCTCCTAGTGGACCTCTCTGTCCTTGATCTCCCTACAGAAAAAGAAAATGTTTTAGAAATAAAACCAGAATAAACTTCCTTGTATTTTTTAGCTAACACTCTCAGAAAATCAACGAGTACAATTCACATTTGGTGAAGGTAGACATCTCAAAATTACACTGTATTTAAAAATGTGGCTTCTTAAAACTGCAGCTGACAGACATATTTTAAAAAACACAGCTCAAGCCATCACCTGGGATTTCAGGAGTGTCTACACAAACACACAAACCCCCCAAACAAACAAAACACATACAATAAAAACCTCCAACAAAAATTGCACAAATTGTCCTGTACAGGTTTTGTTCCAGTTTGATGCCTGAAAAATCCCAAGCCACCCTAATGCACAGTAGGACTCAGAAGGAAGAGGTAACCACAGCATACTAAGAAGTTAAAGTGGGTTCATCTACCTCAAGTTCTGTGGGAACATTAAGACATTATAGACTTGATATCACTGTAATATCATTTATTCACCTGTGGGGAATTAATAGAATTGGATTAATCAGAGGCTTTTTCTGATTCACAGCCACAAAGTTTCACTAACTGGGAAGTGTTTGGATAACATACACTCTACTTACAGGTGCACCAGGAAGACCTTGGGGTCCAGGATCACCATCGAGACCACGAGCTCCCTACAAAACAAATAGGTAACACAAGATATCAAAGTGAGCTGCTGGAGGACTAACCACCTATGTGTCCTCCTGCTTGCTAGGAGCTGCAAAGTCTCTACAGATGAGTGGGTTTTATACCCCCAATTAAAAAAAAAAAAAGGCAAACTATTTTCTTCATCTATCTTGTTTTATTAATGGAGATATGAAAGTAAATATATTTTAACTATGAAAAAATATCAGTCAAAAAACAACATTCAGATCATTCTCTAAAAAATCTAGGAAGGAGGTAGACCTTCACATGCTACTTCAGAAAATCCCTGTGTCTTCTTTAATAGTACCATATCCTTCACCACGTAATAGAATAACATCAAAATATGCAGAGAAACCATCAAGTGCAGTGCAGCTATTTTTATCACAGGTTTCAAGGAAACAATGCAATCATTACCCTGTAAATAAATGTAAATGGAGAGACAAAAAATGTTTTAAAAAAGATTTAGAGAGAACAGAGAACTCCCTTGTCAAACAGATGTAGTAAATATTTCGAGCTGACAAAACATTACAGAACATGTAGGCAAATAACTATGAAGAATTAGAACACACAAAGGCCAGAAAAGTGAAGTAAGACAGTAATAGCATAGCAAACATGTCCAGGAGGTTAGGAAGGATCATTCATGAGGAGATTCATAATCAGGGGAAATTTGGTGTTGTCTCCAAAGACAGATGATCACAAGATTTACGTGATTTGACTTCTGGAGAAGGAGACGAAATGGCAAGACTGCTACATTCTACTCCTTTCAGAAATTTTTACCGTATAGATTTAGCAATATCACAAGATCAGAAATGTAATAGCTAGTTTTGAAATAACAGATAGAAACACTTTGACAAACAGAAGGAAAATTGTCCAGTAAAACCAGAACCCACACAAATATGAATCCCACTGGCAGCAATTAAAGACACAGATGTTAAAGACAGAAAGAATGGAAAAAGGAACAAACTCTCAATAAAAACTCCTTACAAAAATTGGGATGATGATGGAAGTAAAAGGCTTTAGGAAGATACAAATCACAGGAGAGACTACTTCATAAATTTTAGCTTTAATTAAAATGTGCTATAGTTTATAATTGTTATAACTTGCTATCTTGCTAACCACAGACTTGCATACATGCAAAACTATAATAAATGCAAGGACTGGGGGAAAGGAGTGAAGAGTACATGTTCTTCATCAATTCAAAGGACTGAACTACCTTTATTCCTAACGAGAAGTACAGTAGCTATGGAAATACAGCTGGCAGGAGAGAGAAAATACAGGGGGAATAAAGAAGAAGCTTAAATAAGCTTTTAAAATATTCAGAGGTGTACTTTATTTTAAATATAGGCCATTTTATAGAAAGAAAGGTTAATACTCACTTTGGTACCTTTAGGTCCTGTTATACCAGTTATACCTCTGATACCTAGAATGCCCTGAAATAGAAAAGTATATTCAAATTACGCTTAATTCTTCTCATCAGAACTGTCCTAGTTTTTAGACAGAAGACTCAACAGGTCTACACCCTTTCTTTATGCTTATTTTACTATTTTCTTAGTATTAAAGGAGAAATCCAACTACTGCTGTATTAGAATTCTTAATTTATATGGTAATTTGATATTTTACTAATTTCAAATTTTAACAAGAATAACAGAACTATCAGGCTGTATTATAAAACCACAAATACACCAAAAGGACCAAAAAAGCCACTGTTTTTTCTTCTAGGTTACCACAGAGTTGAAACATTCTCACCTGCAGCTTGTGTGAAAGAAACATGCGATGGCCGAATTTGCAAAAGTGCTAAGTTGTCTCAAGTGGGGGATCGGACAGATGAAGCAGACTTTGTACGACTCCAGAGGCAGATAAAATAGGGCAAGGTTTTTGAGAGTACAAGTGCCAAGTTTATATGTCCACTAAGAGGCTAAGCTGAGTAGACATCCTAATGCAGCAGCATGTGTCATAACTATCATCACAACTATCGTCACTTTCCTTCAAAATGGCCTTGTGGGAAATTTGGCTTCAATGTCTTCTTCTTCTTCCCGAGAGACTGACACTACCTCAGATTTCCCCTACCTGCAGAGACCAAACCCTCAGCCAGAATATGCTTGTCCTGCAAGAAGATCACACCACAACTGCATTCTAGAAACAGCTACAGGCACTTCTCCACAGCTTAGGCAAACCTCCTCCTTGAGCAGATTCTACACTGGCAGCCTCTACTTGCTCCTCACAAAGTTAGACAGAATCTTGAACAGAACATTTGAAGCCTTGTCAGCCCAAAAGGCGGGGAAAATCACGATACTGCAACAATGACTACAGCAGCCCCACAAGGGAGATGAACACGGTTTAATCCTGCTTCTAAAATCAAAAGTGGAAGTAGGCAAACTGTGGTATCCAATACTTTCTATCAAAAACAACACCTCTCCCAGGGGTGGCTGTCTTATGCAAATCTTCTTGTCAATGCAATACATTGGTTGGATTGCAGGTGCTGTGGTGGAGACTGGATACTTAACTCCTTTCATTCTTTTATGTAAGGAGCATATAAGAAGATTCAGCAGAGTCTATAGGCTCTCCATCTGTGCCTCTAATGCATTGTCTGTCCTTTTTCACATGGGTTATCTATCCAATATCATTTCCTGCATATTATGAATCCTAAATTTTAATAAAAAACAATTATTTTAGAGTTTGTTTATATGGTGACTAATTGGTGATACAGTGAAATGTTATGAGTAACGCATTAAAAAAAAAAAAGGAAAGGAAAGTCAATCTTTAATTGTTTTTTAATTCTACTGTGTTATTTCACAGCGATTGAAGAACTTTACCAAACTGAGTAAAATTAATTGGTCCCCACAGGCCTTTCAGACAGCAAAAGCTGTCTCTTACACAAGTACTTTGTCTCCACCAGGGCCTCAGGGATACATTTTCAGGATCAAGTATCAGAAGGAATGAACCCTTTCTCTTACTTAGTCTGTTCTTTATCTTTTTCTGGTCATAATCCAGAGGTTTATGTTGTCTTATGCTTATATTCATAAAGAATTTTGTAATTTAGCAGTTAGATATCATGCGCATTAAGGTAAGCTCCTGTATAATATCACATCTGGACACCAATGGCATTAAATCAATACTATTACACCTAAGAAAAAAACGAGACCCCATCAAAAAATAAACCATAGAAATTAAAGGTGTTATGCCTGTTTCTCCTACTTAGAATGACCCCTTTATTCTGCTCCCTAGTCCTTTTCAGCCACGGTAACCATAAGAGCTCCTCACAGGGAACAAGCTGAGGAGGTACGTATCGGAACAAAGCACAGTGTATCAGGACAAGCAAATCACTAGGTATGATTGAAGGATACTTCTTTTGCAAGCCAAAAGGCAAAAAACTTCAGGAAAAAAGCCTCTGTTCTTCAGTGTTTGCAACTTAAAATCCTAGCTAACACAAATCTTAGCTAACTCTGAATTTCACAGCTGACTGTGTTTCGAACAAACAGCTCCTTTGCAAAGATGAAGTCAGAGTCATCAAAATTATGAAAAGGAAGGCGAAGGAAAAAAAATCCAACTATTTTCACAATCTAAGCATAACACAAAATTTAGGACATGAAGTAGTTTTTAAAGTTAGCCTTTCCATAGAACTATATGGAGCTTTGTGCCAACCGATAATGTAGGTTTTTGGAGGGACTTAAATAATTCTACTTTCATTCATAGATGATATGGCAGAATAAAAAGAAAGGTGCATAGAGGTTTAATAATATTTGTTTTCTTACAATACTAAGGAAAAAAGGTATGTTATTATGAAGTAAATGAGTAATACTTTGAAAGGAAATACTTTACTGGAGGGCCTTGAGCTCCCACTTCACCACTGGGTCCTTGGTCCCCTTCTTCACCCTGGGAAAGCAAAAGGAATACATGTGTAACCAATCCGTACCATGCATATTGCTTTGTCATTGTACGAAGTGCCTTTACTACTTAGTGGTTTTTGTCATCATGTCCTGCTTGAAAGAAATCCAAATGAAGTCACTCCACTTCCTCAGACAGATAATCGTTCAGGTTCACATTCCATGCAATTATTAGTCAAAAGGGTAATTTTAAAGCAACCTCAGAATAAAGAATAATGATAATGATACCCTTAATCTGTCATTCCACTTTTTCTTGATGTTAATCTCTTTAGGATTTTGTCAGCAACTCTAGTGAAAGGACAAGGACTAAAGAGTACAAACTGCAAGGGGGGAAAATTCAGGTTAGCCCTTAGGAAGAAATTCTTTACTGTGAGGGTAGTGAGACACTGGTACAGGTTGCCCAGAGGGATTGTGGATGCCCCAACCCCCGCAGTGTTCAAAGCCAGGATGAGTAAGGCCTTGAGCAACCTGGTCTAGTGAGAGGTGTCCCTGCACATGGCAGGGGAGGTTGGCACTAGATGATCTTTAAGGTGTATTCTAACCTCTTAACATTCTGTGATTCTAGGATTTCTTGTTCTTCCAGACTAAAGCTGCAAAAAGTTTTCTCCAACATTTTTTCCTGCAACATCAAAGCATGGACCAAGGCAGTGCAAATCTGAAATTTTCTTGCAAATATTTGGATATTAATGAGGTTATATAACAAGGTTAATTCAAAAATTCAACACCTTAGGAGAGTTAACATTTCAGTTTTCAAGATGAATTGGACTTAGTCTCTGTTTATGAACTTATACTGTGTCCTTTCCCTCTCAAAATTATTTTTCCCTCTCATCCTTCACGTAACTACTTATCTGTGCTACAGAACAGCTAACTTGGTAAATTCAAGGAATTATCCTGCATTTAAATGTTTGAAAGTTTTTCAATTAATAAACTTTGCTTCAATTTTCCCCGTAACAATCAACAGAAAAATAAATAAAAAGCAAGAGGAGTATGACTCGTGCATCATAATAAATACATAGTACAGGTAAATATAGAATAGAGATGTGCCTTCGGTTAGTCTGGAGCACTATGATATGTAGTATCACTTCATGTATTCTGTTAAAACAGTTAATACTTATAACAAAATATAATACTGCTTTTGAAGGCGCAGCAAAACTATTATTAGTTTGCTAAAAACAACAGCATATTTTTCCTCTTTTTTTATTTTACCTTATAACCTTGTTTTCCTGGTTCACCAGACTCTCCTTTTGCACCTTTTTGCCCCTAAAACAAACATAAAAACCCAAAATAAATAAATACATAGAGACTATTCAAAATTAAAATACAGTTTTCCAAAACAGACATAGAGCGCTGAGAGCTGCCTTGCTGTTCCCTCTCAACCCTCATTCACTACTGCTTCCTCACCTGTCTAGGAAATACTACATTTTAAGTACCATGTTCAAAATATCTGCTTCTGGATCTAACAAGACTGCATTTCTAGGCAGGTTAGTATTTCTTCTTATGTTAGCCCATAAAAATTTCCTCAGCCCAACAGTATTCCTAGAAACCAGCAAAGAATATATAAAAAAAAATCTTAGCTAAAGTGAGACTCAAAACACTTTAATTTCAATTTAGTATGTTACAGGTCTCCCAGGAAGAGAAAAAGAAGTCAAAAAGATTAAGGATCTGGGGGACTATTTAGAGTTTCTGGAGTCAGACCACAGATGATCCAGGAAGTGAATGAAGCAATCCTTCACATACTCTAATCCTCTCAGGACCACACACAAATTTTAGAGTGAAGATTAGAGGAGTAGCAAGAGATTTCAACAACAAGAGGTAATTTTGGCAGTCAAGAGTTGAATAACCATAAGCAACCACACTGACACAATCTTTTTTGAAATTAACAGTGAAATGCCCTTTTTCAAGTCAGTAATTACTCTCCCTAGACAGCATCTCTGGAAGGAATGCTGGAATGAACAAGTTCTCTTACCTTCATACCCATTAAGCCAGCATGTCCTGGACGGCCGGGTGGACAAGCACTGGGACACTGGAAAAGCATTCACGTAATTATTACCACATAGGCTGAATAAGATTGTCTGAGATTACTTAAAAAGAAACAAAAAAATAAACAACAATCTTACCAACAGGTCACCATCTTGCAGGCCAATCGTTCCCTAAATTTAATTAAATTAATCAGAGTCAGCAACAGAGAAATAACCAGACAAGACTCATTAGGCAACACAGTCATTAGACAAAGCTACTATCTAAACCTGGAATCAGAAGTACAATCAACCAAAGGATCTCTCACATGAAAAGCACCTAAACTGTAGGATTTTATTGCAGGTCCTATCCTTTAACTTAGATCACCTTTTCTAAAAAAACCCAAAATATTTCTTTTGCTTTTTAAACTACCTCAAACATACTTTCTGTTAAATATAGAACAAATATGTCCAAACCGCATTAATTTCCTACAGAGCCCAAGACAACTCCTATAATAAGAATAACTTAGTGCCATTCACCAAAAGATTCAGGTCTTTACAGAGAAAATTATTTTTGCAGGGAAAACAGTCTTCCCCGAAGTATTGGTATATGACAGTTGCAATAAACTAGACATCAGCGTACAATGAGATGGACTCAGTGGGGGGAAGGCCTTTCCTCATATTAAATCAAATACTTGATGGAAGCTAATAGGAGGCTTATGAGGCACAACAGGGAGAAAGATTATTTCACAGCAGCAGCTGGATTCTCTGAAGCCCTGTGGGAGGGAGCACACTGTTTCAAAGAAAAGCACAGGAGAGTTTAAGGAATGAGCTCCTAAAAGAATGGTCTCCTTATACACAGAAGGATTTTTAAAAAGCAGGTCCATAATGTCATCAGCTGGAGTGGGACTGTGACACTTCAGAAACCTAAAAAGGACAAAACTTTAAGGAATAGAAGCACTATATGCCATTAATGAGAACTCATTTCCACTTGTTTCCAAACTACTCCAATTTACCGTTCATTTTTTTTTAAATGCCTCTGCCAGTTCCCTGGCAACTTTCATGAAAACAAGAGACATTGCATAAATATAGCATATGTATTTAGGGTCTGTCCCTAAAGAGTGGGGGGGAGGAGGTTCCCAGCAGAGGAACAGTACAGCTTTTAAAAAGACATTAGCACGACACCTTTCCCAGAGGTCTGCATTTCCCATCACCCAGACAGAGACGTGTCTGCCAAACTCTCCATTTTATTTCTCTGGGCAGGTAAATTGCCACAAGACAAAGGCATAACACACATCCCTCCTCCCAAGAGGTTAAAACAAGGTAGCCATTTCCCTGGAGAGGCAAAGCACTGCTGTAAATCTTTCTTCTATTGTTGCAAGTAGCAGACCTGACTGCAAGAAAGACATTAGACCTCAACCCACCTGAGAGAATATATTTCTGTGTCATGAGCCAAATATTAATTTTTTTGTTCTCCTAACAGAGAAAAGCCTGCCTCTACTGAAGTAATACCAGTGAGGCCCAACAAAGGTTACATTTACAGTATTTTGATTCACAGGGGAATTTAAAACCCGTGTATTTGCAGTTCACAAAAATGGGAAGGCATTATGACGGAAGTTATTTGATTTGCATTTTAAACTACCTTTTTGTAACCATAAAGAGTGGAAACTTGCTTTCTAAATGGAAGATCGAAATCCTTCTGAAATCCTAAAGTCAATATTCAGCTGTAGAACTTGGGGAGAAGTTCTTTTCAAGCAGCGACAACACAAAATTCAGATGTAAGCCCATATTAAACATAACCACTTACTGGAGGACCTGGAGGTCCTTGTAGCCCTGGTGGCCCTCTTTTTCCTGGATCTCCCTTAAAAGGGGTAAAATAATTTAGTCGATTAATAGTAACAATGATAACCAGCAGTCACATATTCAGACCACACAACAACAGTGAGAAATTAAGTGGCTACAGAAGGACAGACTAGGTAGGCAATTAAAACATCAACCCACAACATGGCTCCAATAACAGAATGGGAAAATGATTTTTTTAGTAGAACGGCAGCCATGTTGTGAAATAGAAGCCACAAGAAAACCAAAACATTTTCGCCTGCTTCAGAAAGCTGAAACTTCTGACCACAGGATTATCTATGCACTCCTCCTCTATAACTGCTACTAAGTTATGAATGAAAAGAATTCTAGTAACTGGCAAAAATGTCCAACGTAGAGAGAGGGAGAAATCCACTTTTTCAGAGCACAAGATGATTTTACCAAGTTAGAATTTTTTCCTGTTTGTGAAATTTTGATGCTGAATGCTCTCATAAGTAAAAACAATGAGGAACCTCTGAAAATTATTTTTTATGAAGGTTTGTAATTAAAATAGATCTAATAATTGGGCAGAGACCACCTTTTAACTTAATATTGTAATTTCAATATTATTTTTTACATTTTATTAAGTAAAAAAATGCAATAAACAAGATTAACATAGAAAAATTAATAATTAATTCTCAAAAGGCATGAGCTATAGAGCCATTCCTTTCCATGCAATGCATAATTACATTGTGGGACTCATTATTACAATGTGTTATGGAGGCTTGGGATATAAATGGATTCAGAGACCAACTGCAATAACGGAGAATAGGCTCACATGCAGCTTTTGAAAAGGCATCACAGATACAATTTCTGATTCAGGCAGTCTCTGAACTACCAACTAACTGCCAGAATGTGCAACAGTATGACAGAAAAATGCCATTTTACCAGCAGTCTGTACACATCCCTTTGTATCCATTCTTGTCCCTCCTACAACAACACAGTGAGCTAGATAGATCATCTTCCGAAACAAATTGGCAGTTTTTAATATTTTTTAAATTCATTTCTAAAATTACATTTAAAAGTAGGTTTTATTAAACAAAATTTTAATGCTATTTCAGATTTCAAGTAGAAAAATACCAATTGGTTTCAACTCCCATTTCAGTGAAGTGTGGTGTCAAAATATGACAGTGTGGTGAAACTGAGTGCACAGTTCAGCAGTAAGATCAATAGATGGAGCCACACTTAAAATGAGACCAAGAAGAAATTCTGAATTGCCATGTTCACTGATTTGCAAATGCAAATCAGTAGTTTAAGTAGTTAAGGTTTACATTTCCTATATTTCTGTCAGGTTTGCATTTTGATTTCAGCTTTCCTTGAATAAGAGAAGTAGAGTATTGGACACTCCATGAAACAGTTAATTCTAATCTGACAGGTGGCCCTGATTTTGTACTATTCATTGTTCTTATTTTGGATGAGCTTCAAATATAATCCATCTTCTACCAGTGATCACTGCAGAGGAAAAGAACGTTTGAAAATGCTGTGGTAGCCCAAATAGTATTTAGATGGCCCATTTTTTCTCTAATTACCTTCTAGCAATTGAATAAACCTGCATTTTCAGCAAACACAGTAGTACTTACAGGTGGACCAGCACGACCCACTTCCCCTGGAAGCCCTGCTGCACCAGCTGGCCCCTGCAACAACCAAGGTAAATAGTATTTTTATACCATATAATACCTTTGTAACAAGTATTTAGGGATTGAGAACATGTGATTCTCACAAACAACAAACTACGCCTTCAGACACCAATATTCTTGCCCCATATACCACAGACCTACACAATGCCAGGGGTAGCTGAAGAAAACATACATAATAGACATAGAACATCAGGATTAAAACCGTCTGTTTTTTCACTGAATTGCTTTTAATTACAGTATAATAACTTTATTAAATATTCAAACAGATTCATTGAACAGTATATTTATTAATTGTAAAATTGATACTTACAGGTGGTCCAAGAAGCCCCTTGCCCTACAAAACATGAAAAAAAGGTCAGAAATATGGGAAGAGTTCCAAATTTAGTTAAGCTGTTTTCCAGGAAAATAATATTTGGGATAAAAAGAGTGTAAAAAACCCCCCATTTGATTCTGTAAAATCATTTTGAAAACTTGTTTAACTACTCCTAAAATCAATTTTATTATTAGGTAATCGGTATCAGTAGAGAAAATTAAATTACTGATTAACTTGCCTTGCAGTATCATTACATATATTTATAAACATATATACTTCCACAAAGGAATGAAGACATTAAAGGCTTTGTGTTTAGCTAATTATCAAGTACCATGATAAATATATCTGCGCTATAAGAATTTCCTTTTAAAGGTACATTTGAATTTATAATAAAAGAGAACTTTTTCCCCCCAGTGCTTCTCCGAGGCCTAAAGCCATTAAACTTATGGTTTTTGGTAATCAGAAAGAACACCAAACTTCTCCTGTTTCCATTTTCCCTCAGTATTGTTCTGAATCATTTTAACAAGAATTGTCCGAGATACAAATGTGTTCCTGCCCATTTGGATGATACAATCCCTCTAAGAAAACAGATCCCTCAGTCTTACATTATTAAAGCAAATGGAAAATTTTATAGAGAACAGTGTTGGTGATATGTATGAAACACTAAAGTACAAAACCGCAAATATACTTAAATATTCAGGGAGAATTGATGTAATAAGGCACCTGGACTGAATGTGAGTAAAAAAGCCACAGAATATCAACCCAAGATTGTACTTGTAAGGCTGTTTAGAAAAGACTGTATAAGACAGCAAAAATTTCAAGCATTCATCAGAATCATTCCATTTGAACCATTTAATACACAGCAGGAAGTAAGCTTGCATAACCTACATAATCCTTTTGCTATTGCTTCACACTTCCTTACTACAATTCATCTTATTATAGCTGCCTATATTCAACTACACAAATCAAACTTTCACTACATCACATATTCAATATTATAATATCATCTGCCTCTGAAAGAAGTAAAGGACCTGCTTGCAGGTTCTCATTGGAGTACCCCTTCCCAACACATCCCCTAACAGTGGCAGGGAAGGTCAATGATACCAGAAGAAGCAGCTACAGCTACTGTGTCCAGCCCACACAGCCACCCAAGAGAAGGCTGTCCCCTCCTTTGACCACTCCACTGCATCTCCTCACCTTCCCAACTAAGACTGCAAAAAGCAGAGATTCTCCCCCCGCGACCAATGCCTCCCCCTCACACAGCAACTTCGCCTTTCTGGCCGTGAACTCCCTACAAGCAGGCCGAGTTGCAAAGCTGAGAGCTCCAGGGCAATCGTCAGTAAGGACGTACATAGAGCAGTTCCTGCTCCCAACCAGCTGCCCATGTTCCTTCCTCTGTCTGTGTCCTAAAGGGAAAGCCTCTCCACACAGCCTGGGACCACAGCCTCATGCGCCCAGGTGCTTGCTGCCTGCTTTGGAGGTGCTCATCTGACCCACGGAGCACCTGGAGTGCACAGGCCTGGGCAGCAATCCAGAGTCTATAATCCCCTGCCTCAGAAAGACCTACCCTGTAATCTGGTAAATACCCCTTGCTATACACCGCAAAGAGCCCAGCATTTGTAAGTGTACCCTGTGCTGGATGCTGTGTTTTAGTAGACCTCAAAATATTATCAAATTTTCTGTCACTAAATACATGCAATCCTCACCCTATGCCAGATGTGTAAACCACTAGCAATATATCAACTCAGAGAAAAGTTAGAACTGAAAAAGAGAATGGAGTGAAGAGTGCAATACATGCACTTAATGTAGCAGCCCCAGGTCCATCTGCCAGGATGAGGTCAGAGATATCAGCATATTTAAATTACTTAAATAAAAAAATTACTTGAATTAATCAGAAGAATTCTAAGAACTTTGTAAACCTGTCATTTGAAAGATTATCCACCAAAGAGATGAGACAAAGAGAATAAATTAAAACAAAATGATGAAGCAGGAAAAAAATCCAAAAAAGGGGATGATAACTGAAGATTGCTGGAGTACATTTTGGGGAAGGAAAGGTAACAGAAGCAGAGAAGTAAATGCTGTATATAAAATTTTATGTCCTTAATAGTCATCCTTGAAAATACCCAGAAGTCCTAACTTGGCTGATAAATATCACTTGAGGAGCGTGAAAAACAGTGATAATAATTTAAAACTAATTAGTGTTGTATCGAGGCTTCTGATTTTCTTTTCGCACTGAACATTTTAATAATTTTAGCAAGAGGCTTTGTGAGAGATGAAGTCTTTAGATAACTACTCAGGGACTACTCCACTTGCAAAAAGCCATTGACAGTATTCAAAGCAGTGCATAATTGCACCTAAGCACTCAATTAATCATTTAAGCAGTATGCAGATTCATAATTGTGCTCACTATGTTTCTAGTAAATTAGGTTTTATGGATCAAACCAAAGAATTGCAAAGGTTAAACAGCCCCATTACTTCACATTTGTAGTAAGAGCTTCTCTAAAAGTCTCTGAATCTGAAAATTAGAACCATCACAGTCTGGCACTACCATTTCTACTTGTTTTTTTTTCTTTTTGTTTTTACAGTAGATGGCTTTTGTCAGGCTTTTACAAGGGGTTTTTTGTTTGTTCTGGTAGGGGGGTTGTGGATGATTTTGTTGTTGTTTTGGTTTGGGTTTTTGTGGATTTTGTTAGTATAATAATAGGTATAATCTCACTAAAGGTCAGATGACCAGTGCTGGCCATTTTGAGAATCTTGCAGTAGCTGCACAATGTCTTCAGTAGCATACAGCCATTCATCAGAGGGAAAATTGCATTTATACAGGCTTTCCTGAGAGATTTATTTTGAGCATCAATCTCTCCATATGGATTCAGCATGTATGGGTTAACAACCATGGAGCTACAAAATCAATCACTAGGCTTTCTCCCAACATGGATGGTCTAAGGATTAATCTTGGTAAGTACAAGGGTAATGACACGAAGTGACTAAGTATATCCAGCTTTTCTCTTCTTTTAAATAAATTGGAATTCTCATTTGCTCATTATAAATATTCCTGTGGATTCACCTGAAAATACAAGCTTCAGTTGCTTGTTAAGCAGAGGCAGAACAACTCCAAAGGCAATCCCTACTGAGATTCACTGAAGCGTTATCACCCTAAGACTCAGGGCAAACAAAATCACTCAGCTTTGAACAATGGTCCAAAATCTTACCTGAAATCAGATTTATTGCTTTTACAGTCTCAAAATATGGTGACAAAAGTCCTGCTGCTCTGAAAAGAATCAGCATTCTACCTTGACAAGTTGGTTCAGTTTCCTACGTTCCCAAATTAACATCTCTACCTCCAAATTGAGATTAACCCTCTTTATACATGTTTCATGCACCCACTTATTCTGGAGGGTCTTAAATTAATAATTCTTGCCTTATTCTCTAAATGGTGAGCTAAAATCACATATGTTTTTCCCAGCTCAGTATTTTTTTTCAGTTGACAGGCTAAAATGCCACAGTACTTTAACCAAGCATTTCAGTAATTCAGTTTTATTTCCCCATTTTTTCCTATCATAGAATTACAGAATGGCTTGGTTTGGAAAGGAGCTTAAAGATCACCTAGTTCAGATTGCCATGAGTAGGGATTCCTTCCATTAGACCAGAGTGCTCAGAGCCCCATCCAACTTGGCCTTAAACACTTCCAGGGATGGGGCATCCAAATCTTCTCTGGGCAACCTGTTCCAGTACCTCGCCACCCTCATGGCAAAGAATTTCTTCCTAATATCTAATCTAATCTGACTTTCTTTCAGTTTGAAGCCATTTCCCCTGTCCTGCCACCACATGACCTTGTAAAAAGTCCCTCTCCAGTTTTCTTGTAGGGTCCCTTCAGGTAATGGAAGGCTGCAATTTGGTCACCCCTAAGCCATGTCTTTTCCAGGCTGAACAATCCCAATTTTCTCAGCCTTTCCTCATAGCATAGGTGGTCCATCCCTCTAATTTTTTCCCATGTCATCTGAGTAAACATACCTGACAGAGTTTAACTACTTCTTCTTTTCAGCTAGATGTTGTAAAATGCATTGCATACAGCCCAGAAATTATTTCCCCATCTAGTTGACAGTAAAAACAAAACAAAACAAACAAACAAACAAAAAAAACCCTTAAGCCTCTAACAGAAAAATATAGGGGTTTCAGTCTACCTAGAACCTACCTCAGTTCTGCCATTTTCTGTGACTAAATTTGGCTCATATATTGAGCCTACAGATCAGCCAACCATTATAATATATTACTTATTTTCCAAATTTTCAGATAAGAATCAGCATCCATGAAAATTAAAGTGTCCACAAAGTGATTTATCTTGAGTTTGAACATGTCTATAATGTCACACCTTCAAGAATAACTTTATCATTTTCTGTCTGGCCAACTATCAAAATAATTGTTTAATAGAAATTTAATGAGAGTTAGTATGACAAGGTTGAAAATACAAATACACAAGGAGTGTTATACTGGAATACAATACCTCTTCTATTTAATTTAAATAATTTCTCCAAGTTGAATCTAATTTTTAATAAAATTTTAATTATATGCAGCCTTATTGTAATTTGTTCTAGTCATTTTGTTCCGTTACTCAGCTTCCTCGAGGTCTTCTCCTAAACTAAATTTCTACATGCCAACCATGATTCACTTCTT
Source organism: Cnemophilus loriae (assembly GCA_013397755.1). Lineage (NCBI taxonomy): Eukaryota > Metazoa > Chordata > Aves > Passeriformes > Corvidae > Cnemophilus > Cnemophilus loriae. Next base: position 11,821 of record VZTF01006247.1, on the reverse strand, counting down.
CTACCTTCGAAACTCCTAAAATTCACAATTATTTTTAGCCCCTAAAATTGTACGTTAGATCCACCTGCATGCCAATTGGAACAGTACTCTTTGCATGTCATTTCTCATACTTTGGCTTGTTTTCACACAGAACAGCAAAACAGCACAAGGAGTCTCACAGAGTCTACGCTTCAGCGATGCCATTTAAACACATGGCAAGAAGCTGAAAACAGCAAAAACTGTAGTCTGCTATACGCAAATTAAACATAGGCTCTCTGGTCTCCTCAGCATTTCACAAACAGTTGGAAAAGGATGATATAAGTCCAAAACTTGGGACCACATCACACACACTCCTTTCTTTTCTACAGCATATAAACCAAACATAACCTTTCAGTAATATTTGCACACTTAGATATAAAGACAAAAAGGTTCCTTAGAATACTGCTTTCATAACTCATGAGTTCTTTGAAACCTCAGAAATAGTTTTGGGCTTTTCTTCACTATATTTAGTGGTAAGGAGCCTTCATATTAATATTTAAGGTGTAAAAATCCTCTTTGTATACTAAATGCATTACTTACTGGAAGTCCACGAGCACCTGGCAGTCCTGGCTCCCCCTTCAAAAGATAAAAAATGAGTTTTAAAGAAGCATTAGCAACAAGTTTTGTAAACAATATACAGGAAGATGTTCTCTCACCTTTTGGAGGGTATCATTTAGTGGACATAATCTGCAAGTATTATTCACTTCATTAATGCTATGCTGGTTTCAGTAAGATTTCATAGAAAGGAAAGACTTTCTCAGTATTAAAAGATACAGCCTCTGGCTTTTTATTCCCTCACCCCCCAAAAATTCAAGCATGCTTGTTACTCTGACTTCTGATTTATATTCCATTTGTTTGATTGGTGATGAAGTCGGGTTTCACTGTTCTGGTTCCCACTGCACATCACGATGACACAATTGTAATACAAGATGGAAAGTGCCTCAACTTTACTGAAGATGCTCAACCTTAATGTCTTCGATGTAATGCCAGCCACCATTTCTTACTGCTGGCTGTGGGAAGTGAAGCTTCTTTGTACTGTGTGAAAAGGGCCCAGTACACGTGCATTCTATAGATATTTTAGGATTGTAAGAAAGGCTGCAGCATCTTATTAGTCACATAGAGACAAACAAAAATGCTGCTTTTAAAAAACCCATCATTTCACGCATAATTTTGTTCCTACCTTCTGTCCTTTTGGTCCTGGGGCTCCACGTGAGCCATCAGGTCCTGTGAATCCCTTTGGAAGTAAGGTATACAATGTTAATGCAAGGGTTATGGGTTTTTCTTAATCACAACAGAAAACATTACAAAACATAGAAAAACTAAGCTATTAAATGAAATTAGTAACTGCAGGAGGCTTGCAATCCAAATATTTATTTACATGTACAGATAGAACTGTACAAGTTCAAAGTACTAGCTTCTGGTGACAAACATCAGTGCCTGTGATATGTATCTTGAAGAATTCAGTTAAATCACAATTAAATTAAACGTGTGATCTCACATGATCTTATTTCCTGTTAATGGGAGATTGATGAGTTTATTTCATGGCTCAGGTTGAAAACAAAAGCGGTCAGTGTTGTCCATTTCAAATAAAAGTTTCATTGACAACAACAACAAACAACTACACCAAAACAAAAACCCAGGAAGCTGCCATGTAGGATTTAAATTTACCCTTTGAACTTGTCTATCTGGCTAAAATTAAAAACCAACCATGATATTATAACCAGGAATTCATTTGGAGTTCTTATTTTTCCCTTTGTTTCCAATTTTATAGTCAGCTTATATGGCTTAGAAATTTCCAGCTATCCAGAAGAGTTTTTCTTTTACATTTATCTAATACTTTTTTTTTTTGGTACACTTCCTCTTTTTTTGGTACATTTCCAGCAATTCAGTGTTTGCACAATTGTTCCCACAATTTGATTTTGAAAGCTTACATGATCATTACAAGCAATTACTGTACAGTACCTTTTTACAGTCTATTAAACCTGACACTGAAATAATTTTTGAAATAAAATGAGATTTAAAAAGAGCTGCCGCACCAATTAAACACAGAAGGTATTATAAATCTAAAACCCCAATTAAAAGTTGAATGCACAGTGGAAGTACAATAAGGTCTCACTTTTTTTCTTCAAGCTAAAATAAAAAAGGTTCAATATTTCAAAAAACTGCACTCTACTATTTCATTTTCACTCACCCACTAATATGAGGAAATATACAAGTGCGAACATATACCAAAAGCTGAGCTGAGTTTAGTGTGTTCTGTTTCACATGACTGTGTTCCCATGAATTTTGGCAAGGAAAATAAAACTATGCCTAAAGTGAAAATTGTAAGAGGCAACGATTTTTAAAGATCTGCTTATAGGGTTTTGACATGTACAAATGGGTTGTGGGCCTGTATCGTTTTTAGGAAAAAGTGAAGTGGTATGAGATATAGCTCACAAAGTCCATTTCCTCCTATGGATATGAAATTTGAACAGTTTAATTAAAGACTCTTCTAGCTCCATATCCACTAAATCTCTTCCCAAAAGCAAATTAAATATTAATTTCTAACAGCATTGCAACATTAAATAGATACTAGGCTTTTTCATTTATATAATTTGCAATGCCCTCTAACACACTGGTTTATGGTATATAGTCTTTATTTTTGATATTTTAAATTTTTAAAATTTTAAAAGCTTGTGTAAATTAAACATAAGCTTGCCTACCTCCTGGCATAACATCTAAATACTAATGCAACAATCTTGCTTCATATCAAGAAATGCTTTTTAACAGTGTTCTCAAGAGAGAAATATTAACTTTCCCAAAAATGTTTGAAGGCATTTTTATTGCCACAAGTTTATTCAAGAGGTATGACCTAACAGGCCATCAACACTAAATGATGTTGAAACTTTGATCTTCTCTATTATTTTCCACAGGATGGGAAGGTGCATCAGCAGACCCTCCTCATGCCCTTGCTGCTCTGCCCTGTCACCAGAGGTGGCTTCCAGAGGCCACAGCAGGAATCCTCCCTGAGACCACTGCTCAGCACCCTCTCCAGGGCCGGGTGGCAGCACTGACAGCCCTTGTCTTTTATTTTTTTATTCTTGAAAATAGTAAAAAGAAAAACAAAAAAAGAAAAAAGAAAAAAAAAAGAAAGGAAATTCTAGAAAATCAAGCATACTCACATCAGCTCCTGGCTCTCCAGGCAATCCAGGGGATCCTGGTTTGCCTGCATCCCCATCTGGACCCTTCAGGATTTAAATGGACATTAAACATGTTTCACAGAGGGAAGCAGAAACAAAACTCAAAACTTTTTCTCTCACAGAAGCAAATGCAAAGTAGCTGAAATCACTTACCGGTGGACCAGGTGGGCCCTTCGGGCCTCTCTCCCCCTACCAAGATATGAAAAGGAAGGTATTAGTCAGAGCTACAACAACCTTTTATGGTCCTTCATGAAAATCACTGATTTACAGATTATCCGAAATAATCCTGAACTGACTCTTATTGTAGAAAATAAATATTAAATCCACACCATTTCTTTTACAGACTAGCAGAAATCATCACAGAAACTTCTGATAGGAATCAAAAGAACACATGTAGTAGCTCCTGTCAGGAATAATGCCACAAATCCTTATCATGATTTAGTGTGAGTGATTCTACGTAATCCCTTTTGAGATTAAATTTATAAAACCCCTACACCCCATTAATGGCAGATAATCACAGCATATGATGCTGATTACATAAAATAAATAATCCTGAATTTTCTATACCAAAGATAATCTGAAAATCTGCTTTCTCCCCTCACCCCAGCCCACTACAGAGTATGAGACCCATCAATTCCTTCACGTATCTGCAGCCAAATTCAAACTCCTGAAGATCAAAGGCTGACAGACAACGCAGATACATCTCAAGGCATTTCCTATTTCCTAGGCAGGGCATGGGAAACACTTACATCAATGCCATCAATACCGGGAACTCCTGGTGGCCCTGGTGGACCGGGGGGGCCTGGTGGACCTGGGGGGCCTCTCTGACAAGGAGTAAAAAAAAGGAGCAATTAGAGGCTGACAAGCACCGAGCCAGGCTGTGGGGACCAGCACAGCTAGAGGCTATGGGGTAGTCAGGAGGTCACAGCTGTGACAAAGAGCTGCATCCTCACCCCATGTATATCACAGGCCCGATATCCTATTTTGACTGTCACTATGAGAACTGGTAACACTGCCCTCACCAAGGGAATGGGGAGGGTGTTAAACCCCACTCTGTGGGCCCAGCCACTCTTCTGTGCCCACAATGCTGGCAGGGCAGGGTGGGCTCCACTCCCCACCCAGCAGGATGTGAATGCCACATGGCAACGGCAGGGTGGCAGAAATAAAAGTGATCTTTCCGAATCAAACACCAAAATTCACTACGCTGATTACTCATTCAGCCAACACAAAGCAAATAGTCTTTCTGAGAGGTCATACTAGCAAAGAAAATTTAAACCAACCCTTTCCCCGCTTCACTGACAGGCTCAGCAGTTTCGCCCGGTTCCTCAGGATTACATTAACATCTACAGAGGCGCTTTCTCAAAGCGCCGGTCTCCCGAGGGGAGGTAGCAGGCGCCGCCAGCCTGTGGAAAACTCAGCGAAAGGCTGTTAGAGGTCTCCGTGCCTATAATGGGGGGCTCTGTTCTCCTCGGAGAGAGCTCTGCCCGCGGCCCCACAACGGCGCTCTGTGAGCAGGAGGCTGCCCCGAGCCCTGAGCCTGGTCCCTTGCTTCCCGCAGCACTGCTGCTCTGGACACCTTTCCTCCACACGCCAGACTTCCCAGAAATATTCCATCCAGCGGCAGTGGTATGTGGAGCTCAAGCCCGGCCAGAGTCACCTGCCCTGTGCTCACCAGGCAGGCACACACGCTGCGCCACCGCCCTGCGGTCAGCTCGCCTCTGCAGCGTCACCCAGAGCTACTGGGGGGGGACACGGGACAAACACCCTCCGGAGGGCCGGCGCCAGGGCACAGCAGAGCAGCCTTCGGTCCCTCCGCACCAGCACCCCGAGCTCCGGCCCCTCCCTCGCACTTACCTCGATTCCCGTCTGGGTTACCTGCGAAGGAGAAAAAAAAAAAAAAAAAAAAATCAGACAGAGCCAAAGTCAGAACAAACTTACTTGAGCCAGGCCGAGACAAAGCGCCTGCAGGAAAAGCCCCAGGGCCAGGAGGAGCCGGGCCATGGATGGAGGGAGCAGCCTGCGGCTGCCGGGGCGGGCTAGCGAAAGGTGAGCGCGGCCCGAGCCCCTCCCGGCTGCGGCCCGGCCCTGGGCAGGGTCGCGGGGATTGGAGGAAGGCTGGCGGCCGGGCAGGAGAGGCCGGAGTGCCAGCAGCGCCTTAACCCTTTGCCCTGCTGCTGTTGGGTCGGACCCCGACCCCGCCGCGCCCGCGGGTCTCCCGCCGCCGGGCTCCCGGTGCGGCGGCGGTGCCGGGGGCGGCCGCCACAGCCCCTCTGCCTGCGAGGCACAGCCAAGCAGCCCGCCAGGAGCGAGGCAGAAAACGAGCCACAGAAGGGTTAAAATGAGGCGGCTGCTGCTGCCCGGGGGGTTGGGTTTCTAAAAGCACCGAATACCAGGCAGGTATGGTAAAAAAGAGCATCCCTGGCCGGGAAGGGGGAGAAAAAATGAGACTCCCGTGGGCTGCAAAGGCGGACAGGGCAGGGCAGGTCGCTCACCCGAGCCAGCAGCTCGCCGCAGCCTTCACGCTGGGGTCGCAGGGGGTCGCAGTGAATCACCATCCACTGGATCTCGAACTGGCAAAGGAGAAAAAGATCATGTTAATTCGGGTCAGGGGGTCACGCTGGCCGAGAGTGTAAGAAGAGGAATTCTGGCACACTACGGAGAGGGTTAAACGCTAGGTATTTAATGTCAATAGCTACAGGCGGAGCAGTGCTTCGCCCTGCATTCCCCCACCCCTAACTGTGGAGGTCATTTAAAGAGGGGACATAAACCGACCGAAGGATTTAAAGAGAAAGACAGATTCGTCAGGTGTCATTTTTTACGTAAAACAGATTTGTCAGGTATCATTTTTTACATATTCTTTATAAGTGCTGGCATTTTTCCTCACACTGTGTTGTTGTTTTATTAGACATACAAAAAGTTTTTCTCTAAGTGAGTAGTTGTGCTCATGCAGAACGGCAGGTCTGAGGATGGGAGTATGGTCCAAGTGTGAGAAGTTCAAAAAGCAGGTTCATGTGCACACTAGTGACAGACAGCAACTGAGTAATATACTTCTGTGAAATTTCACGTCTTCTTCAAACTTTACTATTTGGTACTGGAAAACAACACAGGATTAAGGTAAACCTCTTTTCAGAAGCTGCCACTACAACCTACTTGATGTGCTATGTAGGTCATAAAACAAACTGGCTGCTGAAAGTTACTGAATCACTTGAACATAGACCTTCAGAAGTATATCCATTGAGATCTAATGCATCACGTGGAATTTTAAGTGCCAAAAGCATATTAAATTTGGTGTATTTATTGTGTCTCAGTTTTAAAGTCTTGTGTTGTTTTCCCTTCACATCACACATAGTATCAGCCTGGCTTATGTACCACTGAGTGGTTTATCCAGAGATCTTTCTGTTTGATGGTAACACTCAGAGGCTTCGAGGCTTCTATTCCTTTCTTTTTATTATGGATGGCTGAGGAATTGGGGGAAAAAAGTTTTGGAGGATTTTTTTTTCCTCCTTACAGCATAAATCAGAATCTTTTCCATACCAGGGCTCTATTTTTTCCTGAGAAGCAGAAAATAGAAGTGAGTGACCAGAGTCTTTCAGTTCTCATTTCTTTGCCTCCCTAAGTCTTTCTACTTATTCCATGAGCTAAAGAAGCTCCCCACCACCACTCTCACAAAAGAGTGTCTTGGTACTTCCAGGCTGCCTTCTGTGGGATACCTCATTGTGCTCTTCAGTCCCAACCCATAACTGACGCAGGAGGCAGACGGGCCACCATCCTTACTTTGACTTAGTTGCTTACTGACTGCTAGAATAGTAAATGCTTTGAATCTGAAGTCCTTTAAAATCTCTGCAAGACACCACATATCCAAAAGTTGAAAAGTTGCTGCTTTTTTTTTTTTTGGCTTTCATCTTCCTCACTTCAGTGCTGCCGCTCCTGAAACCCTCTTTATCACATCTCTACTGTTCTGTTTTCTTTGCAGTCATCACAGCTTCCAGAGCGCTGAGACTGGAGCACAACAGAAGCAGTACCCTTGTTTCTTTTACCTGTTACCTAACACCACCATCTGTGAGTCAATTCTTTCCCTCCTTTATCCACTTCTCGTTTTCAAACCTTCATAATAATAGCCAATTGAGTGCCATAATATACATATAAAAGAACTAATACTAATTTAATACTACAAGGCAACCATACGATAGCAACAGCCAAAAACAGGAATAAATTATCAACATTATCTTCACACTAAATCAGAAACACAGCACTGTACCAGCTATGAAAAGAAGAAAGCTAACTGTCTCTGTCTTGAGTCTATGTAAAACAAAAGCTGATCTGAAACCTCTCTGACTTTTTAAATATGAAAAATTAAAGTCTTCTGGTGGCAAGGTAGTAAAAGATGTGACTGGCTTCCCATCGATTTAGGAGAGGGGAGAGAAGGGCAAATATTTTCTAGCCTTGCTGTCAAGGTATCTTTTCCCTTGCCAGTATTTCACAATGATCTTGTTGATTACGTTAAGCTGATTTAAAGGATGCCACTATTTTGAAGACGTCGCATTCTATTGATATCAATACACAGTCTTATTAAGGATTAGGTACAAAGTTCTCAGAAATGAACCTCAGATAATTTAGGGGTAATCATAAAGCAAAAATATTAAAATGTAACCTTTTAAACCCGAAGGTGGTGTGCTGGTTTTGCCTGGGGTAGAGCTAATTTTCTTCACAATAGCTGGTGTGGGGCTGTGTTTTGGATTTGTGCTGGGAGCAGAGTTGATAGCACAGGGATGATTTCATTATTGCTGAGCAGTGCTTGGACAGAGTCAAGGCCTTTTCTACTCCTGACCCCACCCCACCAGCAAGGAGCTGGGAGGTGCACAAGGATTTGGGAGGGGACATAACCAGGATAGCTGATCCCAACCGACCAAAAGGATATCCCAGACCATACAACATCATGCTCACAATATAAAGCTGGGAGAAGAAGGAAAGGGCACGGGGGAGTTTGAAGCGATGCTGTTTGTCTTCCCAAGTCACTGTCATATGTGATGGAGCCCTGCTTTCCTGGAGATGGCTGAACACTTCTTTGCCATTGGGAAGTGGTGAATTAATTCCTTGTTTTGCTTTGTTTGTGTGCATGGTTTGAGCTTTACCTATTAAAGTGTCTTTGTCTCAATCCACAAGTTTCCTTACTTTTACTTTTCCAATTCTCATCTCATCATGGGGTAGAGTGAGCAAGTGGCTGTGTGCAGCTTAGTTGCTATCTGGAGTTAAACTACAACGAATGTTTAAGACCAATAGGTCGATATTCCTGACATACATTTTGCAGATTTCCTACAGGATTTCTGTTTCATCTTAATTTCTTAGTCAGCACAGATATAATTAACTGTGTCTGTCTGTCCACTGTTTTGTCCTCTTAAGCTCTACAGAAATTCCTGCAAATGCCCACAAGCTTCGCGCACCTCGATATCGACCACGTAATTCAAGTGTCTTATTAGTGCTTTAGTAGAGAGAGGTGAAGATTAAGTAAGACACAAACGAGACCTAAACCTGTAGGGTAGTATTTTTTGTACAAAATCAGTCACAGGGATGCATTTAGCAGTACCATAGGCTTTAAGGAAAACCATGACCCTTAGAGCACAGTTGTAGGTCTCCTCTGGGAGATCTGGCTCCCTGTACCCCACTGGGCTATTGCTGGCTTGGTGATGATTCAGGGGGAAGTCATCCCTCCTGGGGAAGTGCAACTCAGCTAAGCAATTTTTCATGTGGAGATATTCTACAATGCTTTGCCAAGGATATCTATGTTTCTCCTAAGAGAAGTCTGCTGTCAACTGTTTGTGCGTTTGTCAAGTGACCTAGAATAAACTACATATATTTAAATACATCTCATTCCAGAGCTATTTTAAACGTTTCATCCATTTTTCCACATCTCTGAAATATGTGTTTACAGCTTCATTTTCCTTGCACCTTTTTTCAAAGCCTTGGAACATTACAGCCAATTCTGGTGTCATTTGGATTTCTATAGCAAGGGTTCAGCCTTCTGAATGTGAGATTTCACAGGGTGAAATAAAAACAAGATGTGACTTCTTACAGTACACAGACAGATTCTATTCTATGGTGTAAATTAATCCCTGTTAAATAAATATTGACAAACAGCTTCCTCTTAGATGTTACAAGTCATGTAGCTTCCCTGAGCTAGTTAGCAGCATTAAATGTCAATTAAATAATGACCAAGGGTCACTTCTAGCAAAGTGTTTAGTGTCTATTATGAGAAAACCATGGTAATGCCTCTGAAATCACAGGAACTAAGGCAATTATATCATCTCACAGAAGTTATAATTTGAGCAGTAAGAAATTCATTCCCTTACTTTCCTAATAAAACACGTAATTTAGGAAGTAGGTTCCTTTTCAGTTTTGAAATTATACTATGTCTCATATTGCTCAGAGTTTATAATGGATTATATCAGTTACTTTTAGATAAGAAGAGAAAACTTTTAGATACTTTTACCTAAAGAAGAAAAGATAAAATACAGCTGTGAATCTGTGTAAAAATTCACTCTCCATAAAGCATTCCAGAAATCCTGGAATATATCTTCGTAAAGGCTGAAAGGCAAGACGCAGTTTCTAATGGAACTGTATCTATTATTCTCCTAGGCAATCATAATAACAAGCAATAAAGAATCTCTTTTAAAATTATACATAGTACAGTGCACCTATGAGAAGTTGATCTATTCTATAAGATAAATAGGGCCCTCACCAGAATGCTGCAAAAAAGAATAGGAAACACATAATTTATGTCCCTGCAAAATTCTACCACTGGAAGTAATATACTTTAACAATGCCTGAGAATAAATGAAAAGCTGTGCCTAGGGCATATTAAATAACCAAGACTGTTGAGATATTTAAACTTATAGTCAAGCAAGTTAAAGGATAAGCCTAGAATATCCCCAAACACAGATTTATTTAGTCGATTTATAGACAAATAAAGTACGCAGGCTAAACCAGAAACTTCTGCAATATAAATAGACATTTTAAAATTACTAATTCATCTGACTATGAAATTCCTTTATCATCATTTCAGAGGATATAAGGTTCCTAAATCTACATTTTTTAATATCAGGTTGAACCACTACCATTACCTTTCTGGGCTTCCCAGCACAGGCCATGCAATTCAATCTAGTGAGTCCTAAGCCAGTTCTGTCTAAAATAAAGTGTATTTTTAGACATCCAAACTCAGTTTAAGAATACAGTGTCATGCTTACTTTCTGTCTTTGCTGATAATTTGTTCCAGTGCTTCATTATTCTTTTTGTCAAGAGGTGTGCATCATACTCTTGTTTTAAAGCCTAACTCATGCAAAGATTTTACTTTTTTTCATAAAATATACTTCGTATGATTGAATCTTCCCAGAAACATCCTAAAGTTATAAACAAATATTTTGTATGATAAATGGTGAATTGTAAAAATTATTTAATTAGTTTTTATTCTTTCATCCTTAAAGGAGGTTGTCCTATAGTTAATGCAGCTCCCCACTGGTGCCTAATGATGTACAGTCTTAAACACAGGCAAAGCAGAACTTAATGCCAGACACTTTTCCCCACCAGATGCCTGAAGAGCCCTGGGTGATGCATGCTGCTCATTTGTATACCTTGCTGAAAAGAGCAAGACACTGCGAAACACAGGCTGGAGAGGAAAGAGGATAAGATTCCAAATTCCTCTTCTGCTTTTCCTCACTGCTGTAATCCTGGCCAAAGGTCAACCAGAGTACCAACAGAAGGCCAAGGTGACCTTGATGCCACATCTCTCTCCTCATTTGTCAGCTGCCATTTGGAATCACTACTTTAACAGGCAACACGAGTCCTCCTCGTTGTTAAAGGGATAACTCTGTGTCTAACTTGAGGGCACAGTTTGTTCTAGCACTGTATACCAGGTGCTGTAAAACTATTGCATTAATACCTATAGCTTTCTCTGCATTTAATCTAAATATCTTTCCAAAGAGGAAAATAGTACTGGCATAGGATTTTTTTCATCCTAGTAACGTGCATAGATTTTGTGTAATGTGTAGTGTTTTCATCATCCCACCTATCCATTCATCCATCAGTATCCCTCAGAGCAGTTAGCAAAGCTAAGATACATGTGCTAATTTGTAATATGCTAATTGTCATATTATCAGCTCCAGCTGAGTATTTTTCAATGACATTTTCAAAGACTCACTCTCGTTTCCAACAGAATTAATATAACTTTTCAGCTATTGAAATTTCCTAATCTACGTCTATAACAGCAAGCTAGATAGATCCCTTCAGACATGCTGGGCAGCTTTCTGCTGGCATTCTCATGTCAAACTGATTTCAACCCAGTGCAACACAGTAACTAAACATACAGAGGTGATGAAACGTGAGATGCTTCTTTTGTTGCAATGTTTTCCCTTTCAGCTTTACACAACACTGGTTAACCTGTGTCCAAGGTTTTTTGCAAACAGAGTGAGATACAGTTTAAAATTATGTCTCAATTCACTCTTTTGTTTCAAAGTTGTTGTAACAAGTACAGGGATGTCTAAGAATTTTCATTATGGAAACTTAGACATAACCTGCGTTATGTCTTAACTTCCAAGGTACAAATATATATGTTTATATATATGTATATATAT